>OX632361.1:40398220-40455389 GCA_951751655.1 Ophion costatus
ATAATAATATCTTGATTGTTTATCTATATTTTTTAGTTCGGAGTGTCTCCCCGTCCGGTTATCGGACGAATAAGCGTAGGTTGGTTTTTCGGCTCCGAGGCAATTAAAGCCTTTAAGGATGTTGAGTCCCTATGAAACATGTTAATGTTAATTGTTCAATAAATAGGTTCTTAGTCGACATGAAATTTTTACACGACCTCCTGAATACTTCATGTAAAAACATACCAAATTTTCAGAATTCTATCATCATTACTTCAACCTCCTTAAGGGTTGAAATAAAAAATGATAAGAAAATTCTGAAAATTTGGTATGTTTTTGTATGAAGTATTTAAGAGGTCGTGTTAAAGTTTCACGCCGATTAGGAATCTCGTTATTAAAAAATTAACATTTTGTTGAGAACAATTTATAAAAGAAATAAAAAAAAATTTATCAATAAACTTCGTTTTGTTTCCGTTGATTTCAGTATATTGTAGATATTATAAAATTGGAAGGTCAAAAAAAAAACTTATTGCAAAGTTACATCAGTTTCCTTAAAACGACATTTAATTTGTGAATGTTAATTGTTCAATAACGAGCTTCCTAATTATCGTGAAATTTTTACACGACCTCTGAAATACTTCATACAAAAACATACCAAATTTTCAGAATTTTATCATCATTTGCGATTTGGGACTCAACATCCTTAATAAGAATTGGCACGATTTCAATAAAAAGTATGTTCGGTTGATTTAGTTGACTGTTTTGCATATATATATATAAATAGAAAACCGATTTTCGTAAGTAAATCGGTAAGTAAATAAAAAGTAGGTTCGGTTGATTTAGTTGACTGTTTTGCATATATATATAGAAAACCGATTTTCGTCATAACGAACCCCTTTGAGCTGTCGATCTTGCTACTAATTGGATTGCACGGACCTATATGTGCACGCACACAAAGTTCACCGCGCAGAAGCGTTAATTTCACGTTTACCTTAAGATTATACCTTAAAGATTACCGTACCTTAAGATTACCGTAAGATTATAGTTTTGATGTGGCAATATTGCGCTTACGTATACGTATTATGCAAAATTTGCAACTTTTTGCGCTAACTCGAATTTCCGTATAATACGCGCATAAGCGACTGGATAAGACGCGAGTTGAAAGGAATTGCGAAGTGTATTATTCGAGCAATTATTTGCTTATATATACAGGGTGGCCCGAAAAATGACGTTCGAAAAGAACATCTAGATGCCTCGTATCAATACCTATCAAAATCACCCCTACGAATGTTCTACGATCTTTTTTTTCTGTTCGAGAAAAAAGCATTTTTTGTTTTTCTCTTTTGTGCGTGTACTTTCCTCGCGATTTTGCTCACTTGTATTTTTGTCGTGAAGTATACTGTTAAGCACCTGAACACTAAAGTGGACGTCCTAGATTTCGATCAAAAGTCTAAAAAGTTGGTTTGAGAGAATCAGTCACGAAGGTTCAGATGATAACAAAAAATTAATACTAGTCGAGATGACTCGCAATTGCTCCAAAAAGCTTCTAAGAGAAATATACACCCACGCAGGAAAAAAAACTAAAATCTATGTCATAGAAAAAATGTAAAGATGTGAAAAAGTATTTTTTTCGAAAATTAAAAAAGATCGTTGACAGCATCCGGCGTTAATCAATGAAATTTGCAATCAGTTCATCAATCGACGAATAAAGTAATAAAATTTAATTGAATTGCAATTTACTTTAATTACGATCACACTATTACCTGCATCTTGCAACATTATTATTAATTGCACGTTCAAATTAATTTATTTGGATTAATCTATGTTAATTGTAATTAACTTTTGTTAAATTATTTTAAGAAACAATTAAAACTAACAATTATCCTCGTATACGTATTTCAATAAATTACAGATTCGTTGTGACATGACTCTGCGCCCGGTACGATAAACAATTCTAATTGTTAGTTTTTAATCAAATTGATTATGAATATTAAAAATGGATTAGTTTCTAATTGTAGAAAGTCACGATTAACAATTGGTTAATTGTTAATTGCGACTACAGCAATTACCAATTCATTAATTGTTAATCGTCAGCTTGCATAATTACAATTAATTGTTGATTGCTATAGTCGTGACGAAAAATTAATTAATTGTTGAGCTTTAGTTACCATAGCAAATAAATTTTGCCAAACACTGATCGTAGAACAAACGTGGGGGTGATTCGGATAGGTATTGATACGAGGCATTTACATTTTCCTCTTAGACGTCCCTTTTTGGACCACCCTGTATATAAGAAAGTGTCGTGGACACCGGTAACAGTCACGTGCTTCTATTCCTCGTAAAAACACATGTATTCATTCAATAATCACGGATCATTATTTCAAGTGGCACTTTCGAAGCCTGCTACCGTTTGGATTTTGTCACGCGTCGTGAGAGGCTGATTATTTTTTTCCTTTCCCCCATCATTACTTTATATTGAATGATTTTTTCTTGCTGTCGAAGTTTTTTTTCTCAATTACTTTTTCTCGTGAGTTAGCTGACCGTTTGGCATTTCGGTCTTTTTGTCGGCGTCCGTCACGCCACGATGTATGTGGAAACGCGTGGCTTAATTTTTCCGAGATTGCAACCGAAAAACTTGAGGTAACCAGCCAGCTTATTTTCATCCTTGAAGAAGAGGATTTTTGTTGATTTTTTGTGAGAAAACAAAAAAAATGAGGCAGGTCTAAGCGTTTGCCTGTATGGGACGGTTGATTGATTTTTTTGGAAGATTCGTTGATTCAACGCCACAATTTTTTCACGTTTCATATTTGGTTTGGACGAAGAGTTGTTTTTTTTTTTTTTGTAAAATTTGATAGATAAACGTATTATTGTATTGGGCTCGGCATAGACAAGAAATGGAACACGGATTAAAGTTTCAATTTCTGGTTGAAAATGGTCAGAACGACGAAATAGCATCCACAGGCTTAGCAACGTCGCGAGTAACAGCTGATGCGTTTGGCGAACATAACCCAGCTTTGTTTTGTAATTACTTTGAATAGAAGCCACCACAAAATATGCAAACAACAATTTATGGAGTTTTATCATTTATCACGTATCAATAATATGTATAATTATATTCTGCCTATCGTGTTAGTTCCGCTGAAATAATTCAAGCCTATTTTAATAGGCTTGAATTTTATTACGTTAATATTATTACGAAAATTACTACCGAGTCATTGACAATCTAATTTTTCAGTTTTTATTTGTTCACGTGCCATAAATTCGTCATTTAAATGCCACAAAATTTGGCACGCTAAAATCGATAATACGAATAGTCAACATAAGTAAACATCCATCGGAGCAGCTGTGGGTCAAATAAATTTAGACTCTTTTTGATTCAGTGGAAGTGATCGTACCTCCTTAATTTCACTATCTTTTTCTGATAAGAGTATTGGGCTGATGAGTTCGGGATTTTGCACACAATTAAGACATAATCTTGCCGAGTTTTGGTTTATTTTTAATTGAAAAATATTGATAAGCAATGCAGTCATTATTATTTAAACAAAGTGCCGCCGTTGCTGCACGGCCAATCAGCGTAGGCAGTTCTGGCAACTAGGCTTATCTGGAATGAAAAATAAAAGATTTACGTCTGGCATGATAATGTCACTTTTGTATGACCAGATAGGTTTTCGAAACCATGTAAATTATAAGAATGTCAAGTTGTAGAAAAAAACACGCATTTTAACTGAAAAAAAACCATTTCGTTTATTTGTTATTAACAAATGGATAAGCGTATCGAAAAATCATCCAGTTATACGATAGAAAATGTTGTAAGCTATGCTTTGTCCAAAAGTGAAGTGAACGAGACGAATAGATTTTGATACACGACTTACAAGGAACATCCCTGAGGTGACACCCTTCGATTTTGTTGAAATTTGGATATGTTATAAAGCACCGAAAAGTAAGCGATACGTTTTTTTTTTATCAGCGGAAAAACGGTTTTAAGAGGTGAAACCACCTCTCGATAATAGGGGTGTTTTTCGTTTTTCCTCGATAACGTTATCGTTCTCATATCCAATGTATAATACACGAAAAAATAAGCATTGTTGCAATTTGAAATTTTTTTATATCTCGTACCGTTAAACGTTATCAACGAAAAACGAAAAACATCCCCATTTTTGAGGGTGCGTTTCGCTCCTTAAAACCGTTTTTCCGCCGATAAAAAAAATACGTATCGCTTACTTTTCGGTGCTTTATAACATATCCAAATTTCAATAAAATCGAAGGTTGTCACCTGAGGGCTGTTCCTTGTTAGTGCAGTAAAAAGGTAAATCGTAGCGGGGTGATTCGCCACAGCCTCGTCGCCAATCCGATTCTTCACAAAAATCGCCACATCTCGATCAATTTTACGAATTATTACTAAATTTTTTTTTCATATTAAGGATGTTGATTCCCTATGAAACATGTTAATGTTAATTGTTCAATAAATAGCTTCTTAATCGTCATGAAATTTTTACACGACCTCCTGAATACTTCATGTAAAAACATACCAAATTTTCAGAATTCTATCATCATTACTTCAACCTCCTTAAGGGTTGAAATAAAAAATGATAAGAAAATTCTGAAAATTTGGTATGTTTTTGTATGAAGTATTTAAGAGGTCGTGTTAAAATTTCACGACGATTAGGAAGCTCGTTATTAAAAAATTAACATTTTGTTAAGAACAATTTTTAAAAGAAATTTAAAAAAATGTATCAATAAACTTCGTTGTGTTTCCGTTGCTTTCAGTATATTGTAGATATTATAAAATTGAGAGGTCAAAAAAAAAACTTATTGCAAAGTTACATCAGTTTCCATAAAACAACATTTAATTTGTGAATGTTAATTGTTCAATAACGAGCTTCCTAATTGTCGTGAAATTTTTACACGACCTCTGAAATACTTCATACAAAAACATACTAAATTTTCAGAATTTTATCATCATTTGCGATTTGGGACTCAACATCCTTAAAGTTGAGAACCTAAACTATGAAATTATAAGTTTAAAAAAATTTGTATTTTCAAATTTCAACTGTCTGCAGACCTGTTAATGCGAATCAATATTTTTTCCCTCTTCTTTCCCTTGCTCGATAAATCTGACACCTCTATATTTTTTCCCCACCTCTCTCAAACCGTGTACACAAATTTGCCGGAAAAAAAGATTCCAAAAAGGCATCCCTAGTTCGATTTATCTTCCACGTAGTAATTGTCCCAACCTGTCCATTTTTTCCTCCATTCCCTCCGATAAATTATATTCACATTGAGGAATGAGGAATGTCATCGACCTCTTGGCAGCAGTAATGAGGACTGTGCAGTTCGTTTCGCGGCTTCTCCTTGTCCCGGGTCTCGTGCCCAGTTGTGCGATTTGTAATAACCGAGCAATAAATAAACGCGATCCGCGAGGCTCATCTCTTTTCCGACGTCGATGCGATTCTCGATCGCTCGCGTTCCTCCCTATAAACATAGCAAACGTCCGCGGCCGCGTGCACTCCGCTATCCTACGATCATGCACTGGCAATTATTTCTTTCGGTCGCAATATTTCAGTTCGAACGTCTTAATAACCGTTTCAGTGAGCTTCATACATATATATATAACTATATATGCATAGTGATATATATATTTACTTATATGAATATATGTGTATGGCTGTATGTTAATATATCTATATATAGTCTTATAGATTGGCCACAACTGTGTGCGTGTACCTAGCCTGGTCTTGTTTTTTAAATTTTAAGTATCTCTCTCTTTCTGTCTGTCTCTCTCTTTATATATATGTATATATTAGGGTGGTTAAAAAAAATCGATTTTTTTTGTCAACGGAAAATTGAAGTATGTTAAGAAGAAGAAAGTTTTGAAAAATTTGAGGGTTCTAAACAGTTTTTTGGTTAGAGCTCAAACGCCTTTTTGATGTTTTTTTTTTCATGATAATCGGAGTATTAATTTTTTTTTTATCTTGATGTAGAAAATGTTAGTGCGTGATCCAATGTAAGTCTTGATTTACGTTTTTCTGTAATAATACACAATATTTGCTTCAATATTTTTTCTCATCATAAACAATTCGTATTTGCAGATCAAGAATCAATATATGTACTTCGGTTGTGAAAATTATATCAACACTTATATTTATATATTATTGTTATATTATATTATTGTTCTATTATTGTTATATATAACAATTTATAACAATGTATACTTTATTTATATTATTATTTATATCAATACTTTATTAAAATTATATCAACATTATATGAACACGAACACGAACACGGTGATTACATCACTGAACGTCTAACTAGTATGCGTGTTTTTTTGGAGTAATATGTCGTTTTGGAGTAAGAAAACAAATGAAGAAAAAAAATTGACGAAAAATCGAGAAAAATTAATTAAACGTCGCTTGAGCACTACCCAAAAAAATTTTCAAACCTCTCAAATTTCGCATGAATTACTTTTCATAATGCAGTAACATTTTCCGTTGAATACCGCGATTTTTTTTTTTGAACCACCCTAATATATATATTTATATATATATATATATATATATATATATATATATATATATACATGTAATAATTTTTATTTTAGTTATAAAAAAAGACCTTGCGAATAATGAAACTAAAATAATCATTGTTTCTCATTTTATACTTAAAATAAAAAGAATTAAACAACTTTTGAACCATATATTATTTCATTAGCAATTATATATCACATTTATTAACTTCAAGCCATAACCAGAACGAAAATAATTTAATTAGAAGTGCTTCATTGTGATGTTTGACAATCTAAATAAACAACTAACACACGCGCATACACGTGTAGATCGATGAGGAATTCAAGCTACATTTTTGTTACGAAGGATGAGACTCAACCGAATGAAACCTAATGAACTATTCTTTTTTTTCTTTGCGGTTTTCATTAATAAACGAAAATAATATTAACAATGGTAACGATAATCGTAATAATGATAATATAAAAACATAAATAATATAATAAATAATATAAAAATAAGCAAGGTGGAGATTGGAACGGAATTCGGTGGTGAATATAACAAGGGGAAGGTCCCTGTACAAATGGAAGCTACTATGATAAATAATAAACAAATATATATATAAAAATAAACAAATGAACAAGCATAATAATAAATCCCGCCCATCATCAGTACCATTCGGAAACCTTTTCGTCCGACCAGAAGCCACAATTTTTTAAATCGAAATATCTCATTTCACAAGATTTTTTGCAACCAGGTATTTTTGACACCCTTTTTTGATTTGTCTCGTTTATGCAATTCTATTGTATACAACAGGGTTCAAAGTGAGTCTAAACATTTTTTTGGAGTCGATCGATCTGATAGGATTCGTACCCTGATAATTTGAAAAATGAGGATGGATTCGGAGCCCCGTTAACGGAGCATGAAAATACCGAGTTTCCCATTAACATTGATGATTACGGAAATTTCACGAATATTTGAAATACGGTGAGGAATCTGTCGCCTCTTTGCTGGGCAAGCAATCTACACGGTTTCTGACTGCATACGTTGCTTCGAGCTTGGTAGACCGTTTCTTCTTTTTTCCTCTTTTTTCTTCACTTTCTCGGAATGTTTCTACACTTTCCAGCGAGTTCCCGCATTACTTTGTAGGTTTGTATGCGTTTCGCTCGATCGCGGACTCACAGGGCTAGTGCAGAATGTTGAGGAGAATTCTCGCGAGGATCTGCCGGAGAACTTGACTTTTCTCTCTCGCTCTCTCTCTCTCTCTCTCTCTCTCTCTCTCATCCTCCCCTCTCTTTTTTTGATGGCTCTTCATTTTTTTCTCTTTTTCCCCTACTCATTTTTATCTCTCTTCCTCTTTCCACATATTTCTGAATGCCCCTACCTTTTTCTAGCTTTTTCTCAGACCCTTTCTGGTGAGTTTCTGTTTTCTTTCTTTCTCTCTCTTTCGCTTCCTCTTTCCGTCTCTCTCTTGTCTTCTTCCTTCTCCTTCTTATGTTCGTTTCTCTATCTTTTTTCCACTTTTTTTCTGTTTTTACCCTGCCTGTATCTCCTTTTTTGAGATCTCGATCTTGCTCCTTATTTTAATTTCTCTTTTACCTTCCTTTCCTTCCCTCCTCACTTTTTTATCTCTTGGTTTCCCTCTTTCTCCCTCTTCTCTTTCGGGCCTCTCTCTCTCTCTCTCTCTCTCGTTTATATTGCATTGCTCTCGAATTTTTCAATTTTCGATTTTCAATTCAATTTTACTCTACTTATGTTTTTTTACATAGCGTTATTTTTTATGTTACTTTTACTTTTGTGTTATTTTTATTTGAATTGTATCGCTTGTCCGCTTGTACATTTTTATTTTCATTTTTATTTTTATTATCTTACGATGTAAATGGTAAGCCATGCCATTTATGATTTCGATCTTATTTTTTCTTTTTAGCGGCTTGCCATCTTTGTATACATTATTTGTCATTTTTGTTGTTTTAACGACTTTAAGGGTGTTTTTATAGTTTTTATACTTTACACATTTATTTTGCTTTACTTTTACCTTGTTGCATGAAGCTTATACCAATACATATAATAAACCATCAATCGATAAATCTCTGTGTTCTTAATTTTTCGTTTTTTTCTCCTTCTTCCCATTTCTCCGGTTCATTTTTTCCTCTTCCCTCCCCACTGCTCCCTTTCGCCGCTAGGCTCTGTCTCTTCGTCCCTTAATCTTTTTTCGTCCTATTTTTTCATTCTCTCCTTTCCGGTCGCCTTTCCTCCGTTAAGGGGGGATTGTCTTTTTTTTCGCAAAATTTACCGCTTTTTGGGAATTTTTTTGTGAAGAAAGTATACAACGGAAAACTTGTGAAACTTGGCATATAGTTTTATTGATCTGTTTACTACATACAAAAAAAATTTTAAACAATTTCATCAAAAAATCCGCCTCCCACCCCCCTCGACGCGCGATGGTCCTTTTTTGATGGTGTGCACGATTACAGCCTTCACGTTCATCCTGCAACAAAAACCCAAAAAGCATTTTACTTTAGACACATATAGCTATCGTTCGATGAAGGGAAAAAAAAAATTGACGATTTGGTGACGTTTTGAACTTGAAGTATCGATTTTTCGAAAAAAATTGATCGATTTTTTGTTATAAATAAAAAACTATTAAACGTATTGCTTTTTTGCTTCATCAAACGATAGCTATATGTGTCTAAAGTAAAATGCTTTTTGGGTTTTTGTTGCAGGATGAACGTGAAGGCTGTAATCGTGCACACCATCAAAAAAGGACCATCGCGCGTCGAGGGGGGTGGGAGGCGGATTTTTTGATGAAATTGTTTAAAAATTTTTTTGTATGTAGTAAACAGATCAATAAAACTATATGCCATGTTTCACAAGTTTTCCGTTGTATACTTTCTTCACAAAAAAATTCCCAAAAAGCGGTAAATTTTGCGAAAAAAAAGACAATCCCCCCTTAATGTCTCTCATTCTTCTTCCATCCTTCTCAATTTTTCCTTTTTTCTCCCTATTCCTCCACTTTGAGCGTCTTATCTTATCTTTCGCAAGCTTCCGCCCGCCAACTCCACCACCCCCTTTCAGCCCCTTAACTTCTCTCGCTCCTCTGATCTCTCCGGCGAAGAGAGTCACTACCTGAACTATCCCAGCCTCAGCAAACTTGTGTACACAGCACGAAGATAGCTTGCCTTACTCCGACCAGTCCGCGGATCACCTAACAAGGGTCTCGCCGACCAATCCTCGCGTGCACGCCGCGCGGCTGCGAAATTACGCCGGGAACGCGTTAAAAGCTCTTTGGAATCTCCATACCGCTCGGCAAGGGCAAGGGGGTTTTTAGTCTCCTGGAGTTCCACCTCGCGATGTACGTATACATATAGGGTGTCCTGTTATCAATGGATAATCCTGCAACTGTCGATAGGTCAGATCCTACCATATGCTGGAATTTCAGTTTCGTAAAAGTCCCACGGTTTTCGATATTTTCGGCGTTACGTTATTTTTCGAAAAAATCATCTCCTTTTGGTTTTTCGCATGCCATTTTGTACAAATGATACAAATCGACGATGACTGAGCAACTTTTCTGAATTATTGGCACCTAGGGGTAGTACTTAAGGATGTTGAGTCCCAAATCGCAAATGATGATAAAATTCTGAAAATTTGGTATGTTTTTGTATGAAGTATTTCAGAGGTCGTGTAAAAATTTCATGATAATTAGGAAGCTTGTTACTGAACAATTAACATTCACAAATTAAATGTTGTTTTATGGAAACTGATGTAACTTTGCAATAAGTTTTTTTTTTGACCTCTCAATTTTATAATATCTACAATATACTGAAAGCAACGGAAACAAAACGAAGTTTATTGATAAATTTTTTTTTATTTCTTTTAAAAATTGTTCTTAACAAAATGTTAATTTTTTAATAACGAGCTTCCTAATCGTCGTGAAATTTTAACACGACCTCTTAAATACTTCATACAAAAACATACCAAATTTTCAGAATTTTCTTATCATTTTTTATTTCAACCCTTAAGGAGGTTGAAGTAATGATGATAGAATTCTGAAAACTTGGCATGTTTTTACATGAAGTTTTCAGGAGGTTGTGTAAAAACTTCATGACGATTAAGAAGCTATTTATTGAACAATTAACATTAACATGTTTCATAGGGACTCAACATCCTTAATTTTTTTTACACCGCGGGCTATCCAAGTCAGATGTTCGAAATGGTTTGTACGAAAATTCTGCATGAGATCTTTTTTCATAAAGTTTCTTTAACATTTGAGATTGAACAGCAGACTTTTCTTGATAAAACAAATAACCGAGATAACTTTTTTTAAACGGGTTTTCGAACCCGTACATTTTTCATAATATACATTTCCATAATATAATATACAATAATACATTTTTCGAAATGTATTACTTGTAGATATGTAGAGATATGTACAATATTATAAAAACATTCTTCGTGATATTGTATGTGTTTTCGATAATTATTATTTTATTCATAAAAGAAGATTTTGTTAATGATTAAACTAAAGTTGTCATTTTTTTTCATTTCGGAACGAAAATTAAAAAAATGCCTCAGCACGCTTCTTCTAAAGTGAGCTGAGAAATGAAAGGACTCTTCGAAAATGGGAGGAATATTTCTGGATATTATTTTATTCGATATTTTCATTCGAATATCGGGTTTGTTAAATGTTAAGGGTAATATAAATAATATTGGTTCGCCAATTTTTTAATGCGTCACCTGGCGAATACCGACTCGCACTTAACGTACAACCCAATAAAAACTTTCCCAATAATTGAACTAAAATTATAATTTTTTTCTCATTTCATAGATTAAATGAAAAAAAATCAACAAAAATTATCTTCTTTTCTCATTTCGTAATACACATATAAAAAATTGCTCGCCTCGCTTTACGAAGGATTATTTCTTCGCATTAATTTATTCGACATTTTAGTTCGAATATCATTATTGTCAAATGTCAATGTTAATATAAAAAATATACGTTCCAAAAAATCTTCAGAAAACGAAGAGAAGAAAATACAATACTAGGAAATTCATGCGTATGTACATACATTAAGGTGCCACAAATTTGAGCTCTATTTTTTTCCTTTTTTACACCATCCAATTAACTTCTTAAAAAAAAAAATTGTCGCGAAAGCTGTAAGAGGTCAAAAATGATTTAGAGGTCACTCAAGTCTTCCAAAAATTCAAACTTACATTAAAAAATCGTTTTTTCTTTCGTCCACTTCTCACCCATAAATTTTACGCTTTATAATTTTTTAATTAACCTCGCGAAAGCTCTAGCCGGCCAATGAATATTTAGCGGTCGCTCAAGAGCTTCGAAATTTCCGATTTTCGCCAATTTTTTTTTTACTCTTATCACTTATAAATTTGACGCTTTGTAAAATTTATAAAATAATTAATCCTTTTTTGTCACAAATTATTCAAAAAAAGTAACACTTTGTTATTTATTTTGTTTTTATGCTATAAAGAATTATCGTGCATGCGGGATTTATTTTTCGGCGGAAACCGTAAGTTTTCCATCACCTGAGCAACCGCTAAACAATCACTGGCCGGCGAGAGCTTTGGCGAGGTTCATTTAAAATTTATAAAGCGTAAAATTCATGGGTGAGAAGTGGACGAAAAAAAATCGATTTTTTAATGAAAATTCAATTTTTTAGTAAGCCTGAGCGACCTCTAAATATTTTTTGACCGTTCGCAGCTACGACGACAATTTTTTTTGTTCCTTAACGAAGATTAGATGCTGACAAAAAGGGAAAAAATAGAGCTCAAATTTTTGCCACCCTGCTACACATATATATTCGTATATTTAATTTCGTTAAATGTGGTCCAGCAATGTGTCAAAATAATAACGGTCACCCGTTAATCTTCTTCCATGCGAATTTTCAAACGAGATAAAAAAAAAATTAAAAAAAATAGCAATTGCCTTGGTCCTTCCGGAATGTACCGTTAACCATCCGTGCATACATCCGTTCACGTGTGTACGCAGCTCGTGTATAACACGCGAGTGAGGAGCGGCAAAATTGCCTCCCCCGCATACGCCGCGGCATAAGACTGACCGGCAACAAAACAGCGAAATACACAGAGGGACGCCGCGCCGCTTTCGCGTACCGGGCGCACGCCGTTAATGGCCACCAAGTAATTATTGTCCTGAGCCAGGTGGTCCGTTGTTGCTTATTTGTAGCGTCGGCATTAGAAGGGAGAGCGCGCGCATCCTCGGTGTGCTCGGGAGGATAACATGAAAAGCACCCGCGTACTCGGGCGAACAATATATATATATATATATATATATATATATATATATATATATATATATATACGTACATACAGGGTGTCCGATTAAAATCGACCACCGCTCGAATAACTGCCAAACTGTTGCCGATAATCAAAAATGTTTTAGCAGAAAGTTAAATGGACTGTTTTTTAATGGAATTTTGAAATCCAATGTTAGTTAATTTGAAAAAAAAAAATTTTTTTTATCAATTTCAATTAAATTTGAGTTTACTTTTAGGCGAGGAAGAGTCAGATGATGTTCAGGATTTTTATCGAAAGTTAAGATTTCTTGAAAATTTGTGAGACTTAGAAAGATGTAAGAAATTCTTTCAGCCAACACGTTGTATGATTGGAGGACGTAGGGAGGTTAACGTTTTTTTTAAACGAATTTTAAAATCCATTGTTAGTTAATTTTTTAACAATTTTTTCAATTTTTATTAAATTTGAGTTTACCTTTAGACGAGGAAAAAATTAGCTGATGTTCATGATTTTTTTTTCCAAAAGGTAAGATTTCTCGACAATTTATGAGACTTAGAAAGATGTAAGAAATGCTTTCAGGCGCAGGCGGTACGTTGTATGATTGGAGGACGTAAGGAGCTTAACATAATTTTTTAGTGGAACTTCAAAATCTAATGTCAGTTTATTCTTAAAAAAGTGTTCTCAATTTCAATTAGATTTGAGTTTACCTTTAGGCGAGGGAAAAATTAGCTGATGTTCACGATTTTTTTTTTCCAAAAGTTAAGATTTATCGACAATTTTTGAGACATAGAAAGATGTAAGAAATTCTTTCAGGCGGCACGTTGGATGATTGGAGGACTTAAGGAGGTTAACATTTTTTTAATGGAATAGTAAAATCCAAGTTTTTTTTTTCAATTAAATTTGAGTTTACCTTTAGGCGAGGAAAAAATTAAATGATGTTATCATTTTTTTTTGAATGCTAAGATTTCTGGAAAATTTTTGAGACTTAGATGATGTAAGAAATTCTTTCAGCCGGCACGTTATATGATTGGAGGACGTAAGGAGATTAAAATTTTTTTAAATCGAATTTTAAAATCCAATGTCAGTTAATTTTCTATTTTTAATTAGATTTGAATTTACCTTTAGGTGAGGAAAAAATCTGCTGATTTTCGTGATTTTTTTTTTAAGAAAAGACTCTTTCACCATTTTTTAGACTTATACCGTTTATTACTACTTTTTGCTGTTACATGGTATTTTTTAATTTTTAATTATTAATCTTTAAAAATGGTGGAGGTATGGCACGGTCTTCTAAACTGAATTTTTAAAACTGGCGTGACGTATAACTAAAAAACGAATTGGCCGATTCTGATGAAATTTGGTATTTATCGCTCAAACCTTATTGTCTAAATCGAGTCCCTAAATGTTTTTTAAAGTAAAAAAATTGTATTTTTTATTGCAGAATGTAGCCATTTTTTCGGAAAATTCAATCTTTTTCTTTTAAAGCGTACCATTTAATCGATTTTCAACATTTCTCACTTTTTGTTGGTTCATATTCTGCGTAAAAGTGGTAATGAAAGGAAAGTCTTTGTTGCTTTTTTCCAGATTAATCCCGCCAACGCTATGTGTCACGCCGTCTGACAATATCCGCCGCAACACGTTTAGAAGACCGTGTATACGTCCGCTATTTTCGAAGATTAATTAAATTTAAAAATACGATATAACAGACAAAAGTAGCAATAATACATACCCTAAATCTTAAAAATCATGAAGACATCTCTCCTTTAAAAGAAGTCATGAAACTGCAATTTTTCCTCGCCTAAAGGTATCTCTCCTCTTAATTAAAGTTAAATGTTAATTACAGTTGTTTCAATTTTAAAAATGAATGTCAGCGAGTTTTTTCAAAAGGTTTTATCTTTCAAGAAATTACAAGGTTCACATGAGATTTGATTTTGAGATTTTCAATTCAAATTCATTCAAGATATGTTCAATTCATTTTTTTTTTAAATAGAATAATATATTTATATTACGTTTAGTTTTTTTGTTTCAAAATAGAACAATATATTTCTGTATGATTCTATTTTGAAAAAGACGACGTTCAACGAGTCGATCAAATTGACGTCACAAAAAATCTTGAAAAAGAAGCGTTTGAAAAAATTGACCCATACTGGATGACGCGCTGCCTACGTAACTTTTGTCTGTAACTTATCTTAGTATCAGCAAGAATTTCGAAGATATTAGGGGAGGGTGATTGAAGGGGTCTGCTTAAGGTGAAAAAAATTACAAAAATACGATTTTTTATTGTCAAGCCTTATAACCTAGGGTCTTAACTTTAATTTGCAACAAAGCTTTTATACAAGTTCCAAAAATGAACATTGTTTATAACATTTTCTATCGTACAACCAAATAATTTTTTTACATATATCCATCCATTGGTTAATAACAAATTATTAACGTTGCCTTTCGTCGCTAATCAAACATTTATTTCCACATCTCGCCATTCTCCTAATTTTCAAAACTTCAAAAAAGTGTCCCGTCAGATGAAAGTTTCATTATTATACTAAAAGTAAATATGTTTTTTTTTTTTTACGTCACGCTACCTGCCAGAACTACCTACACCAACCTGCCATACAGCAGCGGCTGCACTTTGTCCAAATAATAATAACTGCATTGTATATCAATCTTGCGTAACTAAAAAAAATCCAGCATCGCAAGACTATGTGTCAATTATATGAAAAATCTCAATGCCCTTATCCCACTAACCTCATAACAAAAAAAAATGAAACCATCCTGTTTTGGGCCAGAACCAGACTCGTTAAGGATGTTGAGTCCCAAATCGCAAATGATGATAAAATTCTGAAAATTTGGTATTTTTTTGTATGAAGTATTTCAGAGGTCGTGTAAAAATTTCACGACAATTAGGAAGCTCGTTATTGAACAATTAACATTCACAAATTAAACGTTGTTTTATGGAAACTGATGTAACTTTGCAATAAGTTTTTTTTTTGACCTCTCAATTTTATAATATCTACAATATACTGAAAGCAACGGAAACAAAACGAAGTTTATTGATAAATTTTTTTTTATTTCTTTTAAAAATTGTTCTTAACAAAATGTTAATTTTTCAACAACGAGCTTCCTAATCGTCGTGTTTAACACGACCTCTTAAATACTTCATACAAAAACATACCAAATTTTCCGAATTTTCTTATCATTTTTTATTTCAACCCTTAAGGAGGTTGAAGTAATGATGATAGAATTCTGAAAATTTGGTATGTTTTTACATGAAGTATTCAGGAGGTCGTGTAAAAATTTCATGACGATTAAGAAGCTATTTATTGAACAATTAACATTAACATGTTTCATAGGGACTCAACATCCTTAAATCGGACACCCTATATACATCGAGGTAATATAGAAATCTATATGTATATATATATAAATTTATACGAAGTACATCAAGTCAGGACAACGAGAGCCCTTCTTTGCTACGCTGTTAAGGCCATTGTGTATATATATATATATAGAGCACATGTAGTAACACTCGACTGCATCAGTTTCCATCTTGGAGCGATGCAATTCTGCACCTGGTCCACGAGGAGGCATCTCGTTTATAACGCTGTTACGATTGACACTTTTTTCAACCGTCGTATCGTCGTACCGAGCCTTAATTTCTCATTAAATTGCATCAACGAATCACGCACACTGAAGCATTATTTATTCTCTAGCCCATTTCTCTGTAAGAAGCACCGAAACAATCGGTCGTTCGCCATTTTCGTATTCCAATTCAGTCGTAACGTCATCAATTATGCTCGAGGGAGAGAGAGAGAGAGAGAGAGAGAGAGAGAGAGAGAGAGAGAGAACAAACCGACTAATTTTTTCAAAAATTCTTTATTCATACTTTCATTCTCGTCCTGCAACAATAATAAAAGAATGCAAGGACGTGTATACCGGAAGTGCAAGCAGATCGATTTTTTTCAGCTATGAAATTCGTCGAGCAAAAAGTGACGAAGTGACAAAAACAATTTTCCAGACTAGAGCTAGAAAGAATTTTTCGCGAAAATCAAGAAATAAACGGCCCAAGTTCTTCTCCGACACTCTCGAACTCTGAATCTATCTTGGAGTATTATCTCGCGATGTATATCCCTTGGATGCTGCGAGACCGGGATTTTATCTATATGTGGACGATATATAGGGCGAAGATCGCAGCGAAACGCGGATGAGAGTTAGGCCTACACCATAATCTCTCTTTTTCTCTTTCTCTCTCTCTCTCCCTATATATATATATATATGCATACACATATATATATATATATATATATATATATATATATATATATATATATATATATATATATATATATATATATATATATATATATATATATATATATATATATATATATATATATATATATATATATGTGTGTGTGTGTATATTCGCTACGACAAAGTATATCCCACCATACGTATAGTTCGAGTTAGATTCTCATAAACATGCCGCATAGGATGCGCGCCCGTTGTACAACGTGCTGGCAATGTCGCGGCTTGTATTTCACACCGAACAGCAGAATGGAGAGTATATACCGATACTCCTTTCTTTATATACACGGGAGTTCAACCCAGATGCGTAGGTAGCTCGTAGCCCTTTTAGGTAGCTCCTCGAAGCGATGTATCAGACACACATGCACGGGTTTCGACGAGTCTCCATTCGAAAAGACGATTTGCACCTTCCGCGACGAAAATCGATAGGGACAAAGGATAAGGGTTGGAGTGGCGTAGTCTGCGGAGTCCGAGAGGTGAATCAACGGGTCTGCAAGCTTGAGGCTCAAAGAAGAGGATTCAATATTTTCTTGTGACGAGAGTATTGGGATGGGGAGGTGGGAATTTTGCACACACTCAAGACACAGTCTTGAGGGGTTCGAGTTTTTTTTTAATTGAAAAATATTGATAAACGTTGAAGATATTATTATTGAAACAAAGTGCAGCAGATGCTGTATCGGTGCTCCCAACGAGGGTGGTCTAAAATGAAAAATGAAAACACTCACTTTTAGTGTAATGATAAAACGTTCGTGTGATCGTATACTTTTTCGAAATTTTGGTAATTACGAAAATGGCAAGTTCGAGAAAACAAATTTATTGATTTATTAACAACAAATGGATACATTTATCGAAAAATCATCCGGTCATGCGATAGGAAACGTTACAAAGTATACGCTACTTTTAATTTCGAGTTCGAGAAAATCGGGATATAAAAAAGGGTATATCACAGCCTGGCGGTTCACCGTAGCAGAGTAGGCGTGATCTACCCCTTCGCAAAAATCGTCGTAACTCGGTCAATGGAATTATTGCAAAATCTCTCCTGCAAATCAAAGTTGACGTCCTACGCTATAAAACTACCCAATTAAAAAACTCGTATTTTTTAAACCTCAAGCTTACACGGACTGCTCGATTGCCGAACAAAACTGCACGGGAGCACGGTCGCGACGCCTCTTTCACAAGGTACCACCGAGGGGCTATCCACTTGTGAAATCCTTCAAGCACTTCTGTTCGAGATCGAATGCAAAATCACAAGAAATCGCCTGAAATCGCGAACCGTCTTACTGAATCAATATTATCCGAATGTGGTTGAAATCCCCTGAATTCAGGTTTAAGTTTTTTCAAGTCGTCTGAAATCAGCATGAAATCACTTAATTCACGAAATCGCTAGAAATCATCGGATTCTCGAAACAAAGAAATGTTATTATGATTTTTCATAACATAGTCCATTGTCCGTGCGTTCGAGCGGTTAGTCTGCGGCTTAACGCCAGTGCACGCGCCAGTTCATACAGAGCATGTCAATTGACGTGACTCTGTATGAAGAAATTAAACATTTCTTTTAATATCTATATCTGTGTCTTTTTTAATCACAATTTTCATTTAAATAAATTTTAACTCAAGTTTGAGTCACAAGATTAGTCAATAAAAAAGAAATTTAACCATTTTACGATTTTTTTCTCCCTCCAATGATTTCAGCAATCGCTTGAAACCGAGTTGATGAATTCGAATGAAATCAATTGAAATCAACTGAAATTACGTGAAATCACATGACTTTAAAAATAGCTTGAATCACTTATGAAATAACAAAAATCACATGTAATCGACTTAACACGGAAATCTCTTCCGCACCTCACTTAAGGGGGGATTGTCTTTTTTTTCGCAAAATTTACCGCTTTTTGGGAATTTTTTTGTGAAGAAAGTATACAACGGAAAACTTGTGAAACTCGGCATATAGTTTTATTGATCTGTTTACTACATACAAAAAAATTTTTAAACAATTTCATCGAAAAATCCGCCTCCCACCCCCCTCGACGCGCGATGGTCCTTTTTTGATGGTGTGCACGATTACAGCCTTCACGTTCATCCTGCAACAAAAACCCAAAAAGCATTTTACTTTAGACACATATAGCTATCGTTTGATGAAGCAAAAAAGCAATACGTTTAATAGTTTTTTATTTAAAACAAAAAATCGATAAATTTTTTTCGAAAAATCGATACTTCAAGTTCAAAACGTCACCAAATCGTCAATTTTTTTTTTCCCCTTCATCGAACGATAGCTATATGTGTCTAAAGTAAAATGCTTTTTGGGTTTTTGTTGCAGGATGAACGTGAAGCCTGTAATCGTGCACACCATCAAAACAGGACCATCGCGCGTCGAGGAGGATGGGAGGCGGATTTTTTAATGAAATTGTTTAAAAATTTTTTTGTATGTAGTAAACAGATCAATAAAACTATATGCCAAGTTTCACAAGTTTTCCGTTGTATACTTTCTTCACAAAAAAATTCCCAAAAAGCGGTAAATTTTGCGAAAAAAAAAGACAATCCCCCCTTAATAGTGAACAGCCCCTCGGGTACCACGCTAAGACCCCCCATTTTTGTTTTATCCATCCAGCCTCCAAAGAGCCGGTAAATCCACATAATTTTTCACATACTCCCACCCCATAATCCCCATGATCCACAAAAATCCTTAAAAAAAACCCCGTGATCTAATAATCGAGTACGTGCTCGCTCGCAAAAAAGGCTCCGTCTAAAGCGCTCCACAAGTCCCGCAGTAGCCCCAGTAGCAGTAGCACGGTAGTCACCCACGAATAATATAAAAATCAAACAAAAAACCACAGAAACGATCGTAAATTCATAAAAACTCGTATTTCTCCCGCGTAATCAAAAGTTCGATATTTGTTTCAATTTCCTTCGAAATCGTTCGAATATCGTATCCGAGCTCTGCTCGCATCGCGATACATCGGATACGCGATCTGCGTATAGAGCGAGTCAGGCGCCAACCGTATCGCTTCCCAATTGGAATATATATCGAATTGCGGTCTGCTCGCGCGTAGTGGCCGAGATAATGAAGCCGCGAGAAAATGCGGCGAGCGAGCTGCGAGATCGGGCCTTACCACCCCCCCCCCTTCCCCTCACTCTCGCCGTATATCCCGGCAACAGCATCGCGAAAAGTGAGATGAAAATAATAATGTGCATCAATACGCGAAAAAAAACGACAGCAGATGCATCACCGATCGCGTGACCGTCCCGGAGAAAAAAAAACGGCGCTTCTACTCTCTTTTGCGCCTGCGAACGGAGCGTAGAACTCTTTTCATATACCGGGTGTCCTCCCTCAAGTGGAACACGCAAATATCTCGAAAACGGCCCACCCGATCGATAAATCTTTCAAACAAAAGTTCTACCGTTTCGACCCGCCCACATCATGGTCCAAGCATTTTTTTCAACATTTCAGTTGCCAAGGTCATCCGAAGGTCATCCGAAGGTCATCCGAAGGTCATCGTATGTTTTTTCCAGGTGCGCCTGTATTTTTTGTCACATGCGATCGCAGCAGGATCAAAGACTGGTCCAATGAACAAACCCGACTGCCTCCAGCTCGAAAAACACCGAAGTTACGGCACTTTGAGCATGTCACTGCAGTCAACTCGCTGAGGCGGGTCAGTACGACCCGGGACCTAACCTGTGCGTGTGCACCTTCTCTATTGACAATTCTCGGCTCTGAAAAGCTCCCGAAGTTAACTTTTCAACCATGTAACGCTTGGATAAAACTGCAAATGTTGAACGAGCAATCCATATATGGACTATAACAGTATATGTGTACTTTACGTCGAGCAGCAGAGAATGCAACTTTGTAATCAAGTTTACGACGTAGGTAAACTCCTGCAGCGAAGGGAGAAGACTGTTCGATGCTGTGCTAGCATCTGTTCAAGCTCCTATATATATATATGTGTGTGTATATGTGTGTGTGTGTGTGTGTGTGTGTATATGTATGTATGTATGTATGTATGTATGTATTACGAGTGTTGTCTCCTTAGAAGGCTCGCACACGGAGAATCGGCCATTTTTCTTTCGTCTTTAATTAACGATAGCGTCAGTACCAGAGCTTGCTACTAACGTATCTGGATTAATGTGAGAACGGTCTCGCGTGCCCGGAGATTTAAGGATGTTGAGTCCCTATGAAACATGTTAATGTTAATTGTTCAATAAATAGCTTCTTAATCGTCATGAAATTTTTACACGACCTCCTGAATACTTCATGTAAAAACATACCAAATTTTCAGAATTCTATCATCATTACTTCAACCTCCTTAAGGGTTGAAATAAAAAATGATAAGAAAATTCTGAAAATTTCGTATGTTTTTGTATGAAGTATTTAAGAGGTCGTGTTGAAATTTCACGACGATTAGGAAGCTCGTTATTAAAAAATTAACATTTTGTTAAGAACAATTTTTAAAAGAAATAAAAAAAAATTTATCAATAAACTTCGTTTTGTTTCTGTTGCTTTCAGTATATTGTAGATATTATAAAATTGAGAGGTCAAAAAAAAAACTTATTGCAAAGTTACATCAGTTTCCATAAAACAACATTTAATTTGTGAATGTTAATTGTTCAATAACGAGCTTCCTAATTGTCGTGAAATTTTTACACGACCTCTGAAATACTTCATAAAAAAACATATCAAATTTTCAGAATTTTATCATCATTTGCGATTTGGGACTCAACATCCTTAACCGCGGACGTCTTGTTTTTTTCTTTACGATTCATCAAGATTCATTGATCTGATAGAAAAATGAGAATAAGAGGGAGGAGGTGATACAAACTTATTGGTGCGGTAGGGTGTGGCTGGCTGACAATGTTTAATAATAATAAATAATAACGCAAATCCATAAATAAAGAGATTCGATATGAAGCGAAGAAAAAAATGGGTCGATATGAAAGAGATGAGAGGCGATGTAGTAAATGTCAAAAAAGCTCGAGGTGAAGGTAAAGTAAAAAGGAACAGAGTGAGAGTTTTACTGATTGATTTAAAAATTATGCTTCAGTTGAATAACTTTGGGGAACAATTGGTAGGAGCACGAGGATTTATAATGTTAACGTGGAATAAGGAAAAATATTAACAGAGTCAAAAATAAAGATTCGGTATTAAAGAAAATTAACAGTATATAAGATGCCGCGAGATTGAAAATAACATATAAATAGAAAAGAAAATATAATGACGGCGGATCGACCTGCCAAGTAAAACTCGATGTAAACAAAAGTCACGCGATGAAACTAAGATTAACTTAAGAAACTTAAAAAACTAAGAAGAAAAAAAAATAATGTCAACCAAAATTTTCGCAGATTGGTTAAAGTTGTGTAACGATACCAGAATGAGAAATAAAACAAGAAATTCAATTATCTCTAATAATCCGATGGTCAAGGGGAGAAAAAAGAGAAAAAAGCACAAGGAAAACCGAGAAAACAGGAAGGGAGAAAGACTGATAGAATAGGTTTATTACTATGCCCTAGTCCATTTCTTTCGCACCAAGTTGGAAAGAAAACAATACTTTGATCTCTCAAAATACGAGCTCTAGTCCACACAATATTCCGAAATACAAATTGACAACAGAAATGAAAATGAGCAAAGTTGGATAAATAAAGAATAAAAATAACAATAAAATAAAAATGGAATAAAAATAAACTAATAAAATAAAAGTCGTTACAAATCCCACTAGTGGTTAGGAGTGTTACAAAAACAATACCAATTATCTATCCTGAACACAGGACTGCAATCCAAATCAAATGCAAACGGACAATCAATCCAAACGTCATTATGAAAAATCATTGCGGTGTCGCAAAATTATACAAAGTTATAAAAATAATAGTCGAAAATTATTTTTAAGAATCATACAAAATAATACAGGCTCCGACAAAATCATACTAAAATACAATAGAAATAAAAATTAAAGTGGTGACAAGTCTTACTAGTCGTTAGGAATGCTATGATACAGTGCCAATAATTCCGAACATATTGTAAACTGATCATCGAAACATCATTATAAAAGTTGGAAATAAAATTCGTACAAACAATACAGATAGAAAATGATAAAAAAATCTGGTACTTATTCGGAAAATGACTCCCACTCCCACCCCCTCTAGGGTGGGGGGATTTATAGATTTTGACCCCCTGAATACGATGGTAAAGAGAAATCGCGGCGATCACCCCCCCCCCCCCCCCCACCCATACAAAGCTACGCGGTTTCAAATTTTGCGAAAATACCAACGCAGATAAACCAGTAGTCGCTACTGGAGCGGGTGGCTACTGGACCACGGACCAAACAAACCCAAACAAATCCGGAGGGGAACCCCCCCCCCCCCCCCCACGTGGTCCAGTAGCCACCCGTTCCAGTAGCGACTACTGGTTTATCTGCGTTCGTATTTCCGCGAACTTCAAAACCCCATAACTTTTTATGGGGGGGGGGGGGGGGGGTGACCGTCGCGATTTCTCTTCACCATCGTTTTCAGGAGGTCAAAATCTATTAACCCCCCCACATCCCACCCCCCTCCGGGGTGGGGGTTATTTTCCGAATAATTACCAAAAATCTTTCAAAATTTTACAAAATTTTACAAATTTTACAAAATTTTACAAAATTTTACAAAATTTTACAAAATTTTACAAAACGTTACTAAAGTATCTCGATGTTGGAAAAGCCTTTCTAGGCCCTCTTTACAGTTGGCTGATCTATCCTCAAATTGATGTTCAACTCCACGGATCATTAACTCCAATGGCACGTACATATGAATATATATATATCGATATAAACGCTCTCCCGTCAGTATTGTTCTCTCTCCTTCTCTTTCCATTTCGTATAATACAAACTCCATCTCGGCGTTTTGCGCCATACAATAATGCCGCGCACTATTTCCGTGGCATTGCATCTTGCGAAAAGTGCAGTAGCCTACGAACAGCGCGATAAGGCGATCGAGCTACCTGACAGATTTAAGACGAGACTGGAGAGAGCACCACGGGCAACGGAAAAAGCCTCGAATGGGGTTTTGTACGACAATTCGCTTCGCTTCGTCCGAGCTTCAATGGCGGAGCGAAAGTGCTCGTACCGAGATTTCAATAACCCCCGAGGCGTGCGCGAACCATTGTCGACCTTTTTTCTCAAGTGGAGGAAAAATAAATTTGTTCGAAGGCGATCAGAATGCGTTCGTGATATGAACAGCATCCGACAAATACCAGCAAACTATAGATATATATAAAGGTCAATAGGGGGAGGTGGAAAAAAAAGAGATTGATGTATACACAGGGTGTCTGATTTGAACCGGTCACCTCGAATATGAAAAGTTCCAATATTCCGATGAAATCAGCACTGACAAGGAACATCACGGGAAGCTATCTTTAGGTGAGTACAAAATTGGCGATTTTCATGATTTTTTTTTGAGGAAAGATTTCTTTAGCATCTTTGAGACTTAGGGTATGTTTTATTACTACTTTTGGCTGTTACATGGTATTTATTTCAATCTTCGAAAATGAGGAGTGTTTGTATGAATATTTCTATGAATATTCTATATGTATATAAATCAAATATATATATATATGATTTTTCACGTAAGCCAAATGTGGGTCCAAATATTGACGACGATTGCAACGCGGGTTGAGGATGCTAGACTAGTGAGTTTTTTTACTACCTCGTCTGTTGCGTCAAATATTACGACTTATGCTAAAGAGTGTAGAAAAAGAAGGGCCGTTGGCCGATTTTGAAGTGTTCGGAGTCCGTGTGCATGCCGTAGTCGTTAACGGGGTAAGCAGAGCGAACGAAATCCGAATAATTAAACACGTCGAACAATTTTTATTACTCCTAACTTTATACTGAAAGGTGAGTTTATGATGCAAAAGGTTTTATGTCACTACGTGGCTAACAATTTTTACATTAAAACTTCTCGTATCAACATGTAGGTAGATTAATTGTAATTAAAGTTTGTATCAAAATGACTAGAAGGAGGGTTAACTACGCAAGAATGTAACAAATTGAAAAGAATCAAAACCGGGTTTGCGTTAACGCGTTACCCCCACTTGTAGCGCAAAAAAAGGCCTTTTTCATGAATTTTTTTAAAGAAAACTACAAAACTTTTTTAATCGATCGATATACCATCTTAAAGAACACATCTTGAAGAACTTTCAGTAATTTTTTTATTGAAAAATATTACATTGTTTAGTGGCAAATGGCCGTCAATGAAATAATGTTTTTATATACACGGTTTGCGGTGACCAACATTGCGGCGAAGTGGATCATCTGAAAAAAAAATGCGGATGGATTTAGTCAAATATAAGTATAAACTAGTCTTTAATCGAAGGATTTTAAAAAATATTCATTTTTCACAAAATCGCGGACAGTCAAAGTTAATGGTTCGATTATAACGAAAAAAAACGGCCGTTTTTTGGCTATAAAACGGCCATTTTTTTTCGGAAAAAAAAATCAAACGATTAAAGACTACATTTTTATGTATTAAATGAGCCTGCAAAATTTCAAGAAGATCGGTTCATTAGTGTTCGAGTAATCTTGGTCACCGACTTCAGAAATGCCATTTTGAGAAAAACGCGTTTAAATTTCCAATTTCAGTTCTTCAATTCAAGGATTCTTCTCTTTCAACGCTCATATCTCAGTCAATTTTGTTCGGATCGACTTGACATTTTCTGGACATATTCTCAGATACTTATACTTCAAAAAAATGCAATAAAAAAATCGATTTTTTCAAAATCGCAAGTGGGGGTAACCCGTTAAGGTGTATGCGTGGTCGGAAAAGGTGGGGGGTGTTTCCGTTCCCTCGAGGTGCCACGCTTTTCAGTGGTAGCTCCCTCCCCTTAAGGCAACTAACGTGGTGGGGGGTTGTCCGTTCACGTCCAAGCGAAAGTACAACTTATCGCCACGAGAGCGGCGCAACGAGTTATTCGTGAGCGTCATAACATTATAGCAAGGATGTGGCGGAATCCTAACCAATCTTTTGCTAGTCATACACAGTCATACATGCGTATAAGAATATGTTTACGGCGAAATACAAAACAGCTTCGAGCGAAATTGATTATTTTGCTTCCTCATGGAGGAAGCTTTGTAATGATGAAATTTTTTTTTCCAGTTTTCAATCTCAACGTGCTTAAAATGTCCCAAAACATCGAAAAATTATATCTAGAAAAAATATCCGGATGTGTTGGAACTTTGAACACGGAGCACTTCTCTTTTACTAATTTTCGTCCCGTGTTGCAGGTAGGAACCGCACAGGAATTAGTGGTCATTATGCATTTATCTCTCTTGTTATTGATTTCAATCACGGTATTTATAACCTTGCGTCGTAATGTCACTCATATGCGTTTCTATGAATAACTGACAGCGCCGCGTAGTGGCAAAAAAATCGGGACGATAACGCGGCTACCCCCACCATTCAAATTTGTCTTGGTTGCAAGACCTGACAAACTTTAGTGCGCGCGTCTCCCACGTCGGCGCTGGAGTTGCTCGACTCTCGAGGCAAACTTTAATTCGCGGGTCTCCCGTCTCGGTGCTGCGGTTGCTCGAATTTCGGGACATAACTATAGTTCGCGGGTCTTCCGTTTGGGTGCTGTAGTCGCTCGAATTTCGGATGCGAAATGATACAGCGTGTAGACTCGCGCTCCGGACATATACAGCGTCTCGTTTGACAGATCGTCAGCTCGAATTTTAGAACGTGTTTTGTCTAATTAATTATTAAGGAGGTATTATCATTACTACGATTAAATGTAATAGATAATGTAAAAAAAAAAAGAAAATCAATCTTCACCGTGTAGTTATAACACTGCATTGCAAGAAAGTTTCCATTTCCAGTTGAAAATGTTCAGAACGACGTTTGGCGAACATAACCTTCTTAATTTTTATTTTCAGAGCAATCATTTCGAAGGCTGTATTATACGTTAATAACGGAGTTAAGGATGTTGAGTCCCAAATCGCAAATGATGATAAAATTCTGAAAAATTGGTATGTTTTCGTACGAAGTATTTCAGAGGTCGTGTAAAAATTTCACGACAATTAGGAAGCTCGTTATTGAACAATTAACATTCACAAATTAAATGTTGTTTTATGGAAACTGATGTAACTTTGCAATAAGTTTTTTTTTTGACCTCTCAATTTTATAATATCTACAATATACTGAAAGCAACGGAAACAAAACGAAGTTTATAGATACATTTTTTTTTATTTCTTTTAAAAATTGTTCTTAACAAAATGTCAATTTTTTAATAACGAGCTTCCTCATCGTCGTGAAATTTTAACGCGACCTCTTAAATACTTCATACAAAAACATACCAAATTATCCGAATTTTCTTATCATTTTTTATTTCAACCCTTAAGGAGGTTGAAGTAATGATGATAGAATTCTGAAAATTTGGTATGTTTTTACATGAAGTATTCAGGAGGTCGTATAAAAATTTCATGACGATTAAGAAGCTATTTATTGAACAATTAACATTAACATGTTTCATAGGGACTCAGCATCCTTAATGCAAAAAAAATAAAGTTTGACACGAAACAATTTCAATGTATGCTTAATAACATATTTTTTTCCGTATCCCGAATAATTAATCCAGTAGACGAAAAAGAATCGAAAAAGTGCGTTTTTTTTGGACCCCCACAGTGGTGTCCTCCCTATGCGAATCTCGCGTGCACTTCCAGAAAGTGTCCACGATCGAAGGCTCAACAAAAATAACGAAAAAACACCAGTACTCATATTTTTATTCGATCAGCGACGGGAATTCTGCCAATTTGCTTGATAACAATCGTATTTGTGATAACGATTTATATCGATCGATTTCGAAGTGAATTACGATGAGGGACTCGATGAGAATTCTCGCGGTCTCTGTGATAAATCTGTTCGAGTTGTTTACGGCGTCTCACGTGGCCCTTCCGTCGCATTCGTCGAGAAAGGACCGGTCGCGAGACGGAGACACGAGTTTTTCTCGATTCCCTTCCGTTCTTGGCAATAAAAGTCCAAGTTTCGCGGATATGTGAAATTTCATTATTCCTCGGGAGAATTCCCTCGGGAGGCGACCATCATTAACGTGCTCCGCAGATAAAGAACCGTCGAAGTCTGATCGATTCGCAACTTTACGTTTACCCGCAATGCGAATTTCAATGAATGACCTTTTGTGAGAGGCGCAATTTTTTCCGCGAATTTGGCTCGATTGTTTATGAGTCGATAATTGGAAAATTAGGCTTCCCATCGTAACGAAAAAAAAGGAGGACACACGAAAAAGTGCATTTCGCGATCGGACCAAGTTCGTGGGAAAATTTTCGCGTCTCGTAACAGATTTTTACAATCGTTTGAATTATTTTTTGTTTGCATTATTTTACTGTTCATTTTATTATACATTTACGTTTAATCGTTTTCCTTATTATTTTCTTATACATTCCACGTTTACTCAACATTTGTTTCCCGATTTTTTTACGTTATCGTATTATTCGTTTGTCATTACTCCAGAACGTACGTGATCTTTTTAAATTCATTGTCACATCTATTCTTCCATTTTCTTGATCACTGCATATGGATATAGTGTAGTTTCAATGTTCATATAAATATAATCGAACAAAAAAGTCTAAGGAAAAATAAAAGCAAAACACCGAAAATATTCTTTTATCAGTCTACTTCATGAATTTTTGTCAACGAAATGAAAGAAACCGCTATGTTGGTTTCTTTTCTCAAAGGCCAAGTTCTTTCGGTATATATACATGTATATAAAATGTTATATATTGAACTTTTTATAAACAGTGTTGACAACATCGATACTTTTATATCGATATTGTTGGTATCACACCCATTTGCTTATTTTTTATTAAAAATTAAATAAAATACTAATAGCTTTAAAAAAAACGAAAAATTACGCTGGAAAATTATGACAAAAGTACCAGTATTCAATAATATAAAATGAAAAGCAAACTTTTTCGTTATTGAAGAGCTATGAGTGGTTATTTTTTTCTAAAAAAAAAATGCAGAAAATGAATCTGATAAATTTTTTTAAATATTTCATATTCTCGATGTTTTAAGCACTTTTTTTTAAAAAGTGGCATATATAAAATGTTATATATATATAACATCTTATACATTCCACTTTTTAAAAAAAAGTGCTTAAAACATCGAGAATATTAAATTAAAGAGAATATTAAAGAGAATTAATGAAGATAAAATTTAAAGCGAATATTAAATCGATATTTTAAGCACTTTTTTGAAAAAGTACTTAAACCATCGAGAATATTAAATATTTTATATATATTATATTTATAATATTATATATATATATACATATACGAAAGCAATTCGGTCGTTGATGAGGCGGTACCGGAGTGGGGGGAGGGGATGCTGTGGGAGTTCCCCATAAGTTGAGCCGAGCGAGTTCGTGGTGCTGTAGCTGTCCCCATGATGAATGCCGGTAGATAGCGAGCAATGGGGGCTACCGCGAGAGATCGCACGACTATGCGTCTTACTTCTGTCTCTTTACCACCGCCAAGAATGTACGTACATACTATAAGCCACGGTGTTTAAATTATCCTGGTGGGCAAAGAGGCTCCTCTGCGGATACATATACGTATAGATACCTACCGGTATACAATAAGTACAATAAATACATACCTACATATATGTAAGCATATATACACAGGGTGACAATTACAAGGTGGCCATATGTTTTCTGATGATCTGGCGCGAGGATTTTGAGGCTGGAAAAAATACTTAATTAATTTAATAATTAATTAAGTATTTTTAATAATTTAATAATTTAATAATTAATTTAATTTAATAATTTAATTTAATTTAATTAATTAATTTAATTAAATAATTAAATAATTAATTTAATAATTAATTAATTAAAAAGATACTTAATTAATTTAATTAAAAAATTAAGTTAATGGTTTTTCAATTCCTCTTCGATAAAAAAAATACGGTGTATTTTTGTGATGACTAGTATTCGCCAGAAAAAAATACAGCACTCTTGAAAAAAGAAAAATTTCAATTCCATCTCGACTTCAGCAGAATTAAGATAATTAAGGGAGGACACCACTGCGACGGGCCGAAAAAAGGTCATTTTTTCTGTCTACTAGATTATTTATTTGGGAATTGGAAAATGTATGATATCAAGCACACATTTAAATCCTTTCGTGTAGATTTTTATTTTAAGAAATTAAAAATTAACACTGTTATTGAGGTATAATTGGGCCTCTCTATTTGAAATCAAAAAAGTTTCATAATCTATATAAAATTAGTTCTCGATGAACGAAGCCGTTTTTCGAAAAAAAAACATTTTCCAAATTAGGCGTGTTAAAAAAAAAGTCGAATTTTAGCGAAATTTTTACTTACATTCGAGGGTTTGAAAAATACTAAATAAAAAAATGGTCCGGTTCCCGGATAGCTACTGTAATTACGGAAATGTGAATTTTTTTAAATTGGAAATCGGGCAATTTTAGCGAGAGTCGTGATTCCGGCCAGGTCGAGTAAAGTCGTTTGGAGAAAAACGCAATCGAAAGCTTTAGTACACGTAAGTCATTGCGCTAGCTGCTCCCACCATGTCGCCTGCGACTTGGTCAATTTTCAATATTTTAACTTGAATTTTTTTTCACGTATTCTTGAATATGTATACTTTGAGAAAATGCAAAAAAATCCCATTTTTTTTTCACCCATCACAGTGGTGTCCCGCCTTGAATTCCGAATACGAAACATTGCTAAAAGAACGTTATTCAATATTAAATTTCAATGCGTCTTAAAAAAAAAATTCTGGATAACGGCACGAACGATTTTTTGTTTCCAAGATCGTTTCGCATTCGGAATGTTATTATCTTCATTCTGCTGTATTTAAAGCGAAATTTTTCTTTTTTTCCAATAACGCTATATTTTTGCTCGCAACTGCTACTCATCACAAAAATATACTATATTTTTTTTACTCGAAAGACCATTAAAACTCATACTGTTCTCAGTGGCAAAATCTCCGCGCAAGACTCTTGGGAAACACATGGCTACCTAACAATTGTCACCCTGTATTGCGTTGTGTGTGCTTCGAGACTCGCGAAATATTCGCGCTATTACTATTCGAGGAAGAAAAACAAAAGTCAAAAATCTCATCTCTCCTCGATCTCGACTCCGTAACGAGCATTCCCCCCGAGAATTAACTCTCGCGATTCTAATTGCTCGTTTGCAATATATATATATATATATATATATATATATATATATATAGGAATGTCTGCAGATATTTAACGGTTAGCACGTAGGAATCAAATTTCAACAAAATAAATAGGATAAAAAAGAAGGAATGTTCTCTGTAGACTGCGAGTAATTTTCAAGCGTGTTCTCTCGGTGTTCTGCACTACAGGAAACAGCAGCAACCGCAATATGTGTCCTTTTGATATTTATTAAGCGAGGGCTACTGTGGTTCTGCGCAACAGCGGGGGTCGCAATTTTTTTCGATCCTCGATACCTTTGCCATACTCGCGCCAAAGTGGGAGTCTCAGTGCACTTGACCTTTTTTTTATTTGATGGTTTGCTGTATTTTTAACGCGCTCTTCCTCTCCTTCGATCTCTTTGTTTTTTCTCTCCCTCTGTCTGTCCTGTTGTCTGTCAACCTCTCCGCTTCTGCCACCCTCTTTTTTCCTCCCTCTCTCTCTCTCTCTCTCTCTCTCTCTCTCTCTCTCTCTCTCTCTCTCTCTCTCTTTTATCTGACAGGCATCGTACACGGAGAGAATTTTTAAGTATTTTTTACGGTGAAATCTCCGTAAAAATTACATTAAAAATTTGAAACCGGTGACAAATGTGCACATAGTCAAAAATTGACACTAGCTTTTAATATTTTGCTTTCATTCATGTAAAAATTTAAGCAAGTAGCATAATTTTTTACATTTCTTTCAGTAAAAATTCTGACACATTCTCATGTAGAATTTTAACAATGGGCTGCCTCAAAAATTCCAAGTTTCTACAGTAAAAATAACCTGGACAAACTTGAGATTTCTAAAATCCCTAGCGAAAAATGAATTCCCTATGATTAAATAAATACTCTATATACTGTATTTCTGAACATTTGTGTTCTTCATTGCTACTTATTTTAGCATATCATCTTTCCGTACCATTGTAGACGTCCTTTATCGAAGTTTCTTTTCACGTTTCGTTGTTTTCTTGCGTAGAACTGCGTAGAACACGTTAGACTGCACGAGACCACGAGGCTTTCTTGGCCCATGCTTCGTACTATAATGCGCATGCGCGGTACCGCTGTTGCTAAGCAACGCGGGTCGGCGTCGTTCGTGCTCGTCATACTGCGTCATACACAAGCCCACTCTCACAGCTTGCGTTCACGTATACGCACGCTCGCACACAGAGCTCACGCGTACGGTCAGGCGACCTAGCCCTAACTGATTTTACTATAAAGAACGTAAAATTCCGGTGGACGCACGGAAAATTTCGGCTTCCTTTTTTAAATTTTTATGGAAAACACGCAAATTTCTCAATGTTCCACTGAAAAATTTCATTTATATTAGCACTTTTTTAACTTATTGTCGTAATCTTTACGTTTCATGAAATTTTACTATTAATTTCAGTAAAAATTCTGGAAAATATTTTAAATTTCTGTTACGCAAAAGTAAATTTTGATTCGTTTCCATGAAAATTTATAATTTATTTCCTAAAAACCTGAAGAATTGCACATTTGTCACCGAGTTACTGTGATTTCACAGTAAAAGTTACTTAAAAATTCTCTCCGTGTACGACTTGATTCTTTGAAAGGCTCTCTCTCTCTCTCTCTCTCCCTCCCCCCCCCCCCCCCCCCGCTTTCTCGTACCTTAACATTATGTCGCGTATGGTGAGCATCGAGACGCTTACACAGGGCTTCGATACTCCCCAGGCAATGATCGATTGCGGAGATATTCCCCGAGCAAGAGAGAGAGGGGAGTTTTTAAATACCGAGTCGTCGATGTGTCGCGATCGAGGATCGATAACGTTCGAGCTGAACGATGGCATTTGAAAATGAATAAAGGGCGTCCACGTCGATTTTTCATAATTGTACGGTCCTACCTCAGTTCCATAGATTTTCACTTTGTTCTTTATTGGTCTCTTCTCAATTGAGTCATTGCTTCGATACCCAAATTCCGCACTTCAGATACGTATGCCTATTTTCTTCTTGTCGTGAAAGAAAATAAATATATACCAGGTGTACCAAATGATAACAGAAAACCGATGCTGTCCATGAATCGTAGTTCGTAGACACGAAAATCGACAAGGCTAGCACCATCTATAGGGAAATTCCGGTTTCATACTTCTACACCTGGTAGACATACATAAAAGTGTCGAAAAAAGTATATTGAAGTAGAATTTTCGAGTGTACCAGCAGTAAAATAGTTTTTGGTCTTTTCTTCAAAATGATCAATCTTCTTCAATACAATAATAATCGAATATATTTAATGTATGTTTTTTCAAATTATTTCATATTTCATGCGTATCATAATACATCAATGTACACTTCAGATATACTTTTTTGCATTGTTTTATACTTTATAAGTGTAATTTTATTAAAATTGATAAAAAATAATCATTGTTATACAATTATTATTTCTTTATTTTACCCTATTTAACCCTTATTATCATTAATGTTATTATCATTCGATAAAATTCAATAAAATTACACGTATAAAATGTCAAATAATGCAGAAAAGTATATCCAACAATAAAACTTTAATAATAATTTTTATTGAATTATTATTGATATCTATTCATTATTGTCATTGTCCAAACTAAACGAGAAAGAAAACAATTTTCAAAAATGTGATAGACCGTGCCGCAGACACCTGGAGCTCATAAAACAAAACAAAAAATAGTAACCCTACTATTAATTTTATTTTCCTTCGATATCACCGATTTCGGACACTTCGGTCGAGCGTGGAACTGGAAAAAATCAGATTCGAAAGATATATGTGTTTTTTCCTGCCATGTTTCACGCGTTTCGACTAAAATCGCGGTACTTCCCCATAACTCCGGAACGATTTCCATTCGATTTGCCTCGGAGATAGCGACGCGCGAGGGAGAAAAAGCGAAGCGTCTTGCCCGAACGAAGCATCGCGCGAGATGGAATTAATGAAGAATAATTAAGTGAAAAATCGAGGGTAGTAAAAAAAAGTGATCAAGTCTCAGGGTGCGAGGGGGCTGCGGGTGCGTAAAGCTTCTGCGACTGTGCGAGGCCATAGTTAAACATCGATAAACATCACCAATAAGATAACTACGATTTTATCCTATATATATATATATATATATATATATATATATATATATATTATATATATAAGGAGATGAGATGAGAAAAAAGAGTGAGAAATAAGGGTCGTAGAGAGGGGCACTCGCGGGAGCATTTATCGCCTGGCGAGATCTGAGCGTGATCATATCTAATAATAATCAGCAACCGTTTTACGATTGCTGGGGTGCCATAAACACAGCATCCGGTCTAGCCAATTAACGTTCTGCGACTGTGAAAAATAAGCGCGTGCTCTTCTTCCGAGCTACGTCACTCTCTCTTTCTCTCTGTCTCTCTCTCTCTCTCTGTGTCCCTTTCTCTCTCTCCCTAGTATTGCGTGATACATAATTGCACCGTGTATAGAGTGCGCGCGAGTTTCTCTCGCTAAACTCTGCAGAGATTCTTAACTTTCGTTGCCCGTTGGGCTTACAGCCCTTGAGGCAGCTTGAAACACTTGCAGTCGCATAAACCGAATGAAAAGTCATAATTAAAATCCAATCTAGTAATTTAATAATTCCAGCGCGAATATACGCAATAAAATATTCGCCGCAGTGCGCAGCTTGCTGCACGTGCGAATAGTTGCATTCGATCAAAAAGATTATCTCTGTCTCTCTCTCTCTCTCTCTCTCTCTCTCTCTCTCTCTCTCTCTCTCTCTCTCTCTCTCTCTCTCTCTCTCTCTCTCTCTCAATCTCTCTTTAAGATCACGAATGAGAAAAATAAATTCTGAAACATTAAATCAAGGTGCTCCAATATTTGATCCGATTTTGGTATGTCAAAAAAGTAGTTTCTTTCGGTCTGCCACTCTTAACGCGTTACCCCCACTTGTAGCGCAAAAAAGGCCTTTTTCATGAATTTTTTTAAAGAAAACTACAAAACTTTTTTTATCTATCAATATAGCATCTTAAAGAACACATCTTGAAGAACTTTCAGTAATTTTTTTATTGAAAAATATTACATTGTTTAGTGGCAAATGGCTGTCAATGAAATAATGTTTTTATATGCACGGTTTTCGGTGACCAACATTGCGGCGAAGTGGATCATCTGAAAAGAAAATGCGGATGGATTTAGTCAAATATAAGTATAAACTAGTCTTTAATCGAAGGATTTTAAAAAATATTCATTTTTCACAAAATGGCAGACAGTCAAAGTTCATAGTTCGATTTTAACGAAAAAAAAACGGCCGTTTTTTGGCTATAAAACGGCCATTTTTTTCGAAAAAAAAAATCGAACGATTAAAGACTACATTTTTATGTATTAAATAAGCCTGCAAAATTTCAAGAAGTTCGGTTCATTAGTGTTCGAGTAATCTTGGTCACCGACTTCAGAAATGCCATTTTGAGAGAAACTTGTTAAAGTTTCAATTTCAGTTCTTCAATTCACGGATTCTTCTCTTTCAACGCTCATATCTCAGTCAATTTTGTTCGGATCGACTTGACATTTTCAGGACATACTCTCAGATACTTGTACTTTAAAAAAATCCAATAAAAAATAATCGATTTTTTCAAAATCGCAAGTGGGGATAACCCCTTAAGAACAATTAGACATTTTTTCCCTGGCGAACAGAAACATCATTATTCCCAATCTCTGCCAAAAATTTGCCATAATTTAGCGATGCTTTTCGAATAACAGGAAGCACTGGCAACCAACTCTAAGTGGTGCCTCGTTATTTCGGCCCTTCTGTCCACCGAAGCACCACTTAAGAATTTTTACCTGGACTTTTACGAGACGCAAATTGCTTCAATCTGATGACAGAGTCTATCTGCCTCTCCCTCCCCCCTCCCCCTCTCTCTCTCTCTCTCCCGTTCTCGCCCTATCTCTTATAACAGCGATGAATCGTTCAAAAAAATGGACCGGAAGACGGACCGTGCTAACTTTATGGCAGCGAAGAATCGGTAAATCTGTCGCCGATGCGTTCAATCGTCTTATACCACATTGAACTCTCCGACTGCCCTGCTTCATCGTGTCGATGGCAGACTTATATATATATATATATATATATATATATATATATATATATATATATATATATATATATATATATAGACGCGTGCGCGAATACAACACAGTGAGAGAGTTGCACCTGCGGCAACTTAAATTGCGGTCAATTCAGACGCAATCATCCTTAATCACGAGCTCTGCGCAGCGGAGGTCCGAGACTCATGAGTCCCTTCTCGGAGATGGCGCAGAGAGGTCTAGAATAGCGAGGGAAATGCATTGACGGGCTTTTTATCCACACATAGAGACATTAATGTACGATAAGCACGATTACTTTCTTGCTATAATCGAGGAATTAATTTCCGATCGTAAACAAATAATCAATTTTCAACCGAACGTTGAAAATATTTCTATCAATTTGCAAGTGTAGTTAAAAAGCCTCAAAGCCGCAGAAAGTATTTTAGCCGTTTGAAAATGTCTTATTTGCTAACGATCGAGAATTAATGAATTCAATATATACATTAGGGTGGTCAAAAAAAATCGATTGTTTTCTTAACGGAAAATTGAAGTATGTTATGAAAAAGAATGTTTTGCAAAATTTGAGGGTTCTAAACAATTTTTTAGTTAGTGCTCAAACGCCTCTTTCATGTTTTTTGCATGATTATCGGAGTATTAATTTTTTTTTATCTCGATGCAGAAAACGTTAGTGCGTGATCCAGCGTATGTCTTGATTAAAATTTTTTCTGTATCAATACACAATTTTTATTTAAATATTTTTTTTTACCATAAACAATTTGTATTTGCAGACTGAGAAGCAATATATGTAATTCGTTTGTGAAAATAGTATCGACCACTTGATGAACAAGAACACGGTGTTTACGTCACTGAACGTCTGACAAGTGTGCGTGTTTTTTGGAGTAATACGTTATTTTGGAGTAAGAAAACAGATGAAGAAAAAAAACTGACGAAAAATCGAAATAAAAAAATTATGAGTCGTTTGTGCACTACCTAAAAAAATGTTTAGAGCTCTCAAATTTTGTACGAATTACTTTTTCATATCGTAGTAACATTGTCCGTTGAATACCCCGGAAATTTTTTTGTTTTTTTAGCCACCCTAATATACATATACATATAGTTTAATATTCTTTGAGCTGCATGAATTATTTTAGCCATATGATTGGGGACTGATTATATGTATATCGTTAGAATCAATTTTTTGACAGCCAGACGGAGCACTTGTCCATATATATGTATGAATGTATATTTTTTGTTCGCGATGGTGATATAAATTTTCTGTTACAATAGTAATATGATTTTTTCAAACAAAAATGAATCATTTTCCAGAAGACTAGTTCTGACGTTTTGAATTTTGTGTGTAACATTTTCTGCATACTTGTATAATACGTACATTGTATTTGACTGTTTTCAAGACATTTAATTTTTTTTGCCCAATTGATTGACGGACGAATATGAGAAAACCATTGTTTCAATCAAAATGACAAATAATTATTTTCAGGTACACCGGAATTTTTTTACAAGGTGAAACAAACAATAATCTTTTCCAGGAGATTTTTCTATAACTTGGCGTTCTTTTTTCACGTTTTAAAAGTTTTCCAAAGTGTATACATACGCATACGACCTGAAAAAGCCATTTGCAAAATTTAGAAAAACCAAAAGTCTTTTTATTCGATAAAAAAATGCATATCTTTACATTCATTATTATATCATTGATAAATAAAGGAAAACATTGATATAATACAGGAGAAAACATGGATAAATAAAGGATGTTATGAGATGACATTACAAAATGAAAAGATTCACCAAACGGTGCGATCGATCAACGAACGTGACTCAATAAAATTTCCGTGATACCCGCAGAAATTCCCTTCTCGTTTAAACATCGAAAATAGAAATATAGATAAATAAAAAAGAACGGGTGACATCTGTACTCGAGTGTGGGGCTCAGCGTATATCGTGGTGCTCCAAGTGTCTCGTTTGATCGGTGTAAATGTCTCTTCTGCGTCTCAGTGACTCCAATTTTGTTCTCTTCTGCTCCGGGTCGGACCACTTGCTCGCCTCGTCACCGAAAAACTTCCAAATCTTAACTTGAGTTCTTCGTCGCGTGGCTGCATTCACACCGGCAACGGAGAGAATTAAAAAATGATAAAACACAACAACAAATGCAACAACAATAACAATAATCAGTTATAAATAATAAAGAACACCAAAGATGGCAATACTGTACCGGAAAAGACTGTGATAGAAATAGCAACAATAGTAACAAGAAACATCCCTCAGGTGACAGCCTTCGATTTTGTTGAAATTTGGATATGTTATAAAGCACCGAAAAGTAAGCGATCCGTATTTTTTTTTATCGGCGGAAAAACGATTTTAAGGGGTGAAACCACCCCTCGAAAAAAGCATCTCTAGGGGTAACATAGCAGTTTCACACACAAGGAGTCCACCGATTTTAATGGAACAAAAACGAAAATTCTTCTCATCCGAAACATTCAAAAATCCACTATAGTGACATGGCAAAAAAAATTAAGGGGTGAACCACCCTAGAGATGTCTTTTTTCGAGGGGTGGTTTCACCCCTTAAAACCGTTTTTCCGCCGATAAAAAAAAATACGTATCGCTTACTTTTCGGTGCTTTGTGACATATCCAAATTTCAACAAAATCGAAGGGTGTCACCTGAGGGATGTTCCTTGTAAATAGGAAAAGACGAAATATTAACAAAATGTTAAAGGACGAAAAGACGATTGATAATAATAATGAAAATATTAATAATACGTCAACGTCAAAATAATAATACAGTGGTCAAAAGCCAATATTAATATGAATATTAGGAATAAAAAAATAATAAAGGGATGGGGAAAATGATAATAAAGAATAACCGAAAAATAATAATCGTTAAAAGAAAAATACTAACAATAATAATCATGATAATAATAACGATATCAACGAAAAAAGCAGAAAATAAAAACAATTATAAAAAATACCGCTAAAGCCAAACCAAAAAAATTGAAAATAAAAAAGTGGCAATAATAATTTTAAAAGGAACGGCCGAACCATAATAAAAGAATCGTGTAAAAAAATCATTATAGTATAAGAAATAAGAACCTCAAATAAAAATAATTGATAAAGAAAAATGGCAATAATAATTTAATAAGAAATAGCGGAAAGTAATGGTACAATCGTGAATAAGAATACCACAAATCATAATTATAGTTGCAACGCTTATGAAAAAGCACAAAACAGATAATAATAAAAAGGATAGAAAAAAATTAATACTACGAGTAATAATAATAAGGAAGTGAGAAAATAATAATAAAATCGTCAGAATAAACCTTAACAATGCTAATTCAAAAAAAGAATAAAGTAAATAATAATGACAACGGTATAAAGAAAAATCTTCTCAAATATTGCGACTACGGTATTATCGAAATATTTTCAAAATGGCTACAAAGTGTTGTAAAAAATACAATGATCAAAAGCAATATGTAGCAATTGTTATAGTAAATAATAAATTATACGAACAAAATAGCGTCAATAGCAATAACAACTGAAAAAGAAAAAAACTAATGATAATAATCGCAACAAATGATAATAACAATGGTAATTGTACCCAAAAGCGTGCCATTGGGATTCCAGACGAGGCCCGAAGATAGGTACTTCTCGTATAGGGCGTCGACGACACGATTGGGGCTCGCAAGGACTGTCATGACCCACTTGAAGTGATCGTCGTCCCAATAATTCCACCTTACGACCAATTCGCCGCTGAGCTTGTTCCAAGCGATATCGTCGACTTGCTCCACGGACGGTGCTTTCGTAAAGCCAAGAGGCTTACGACGTTGGACGTCCCAGAAGGACAGAGAATTCAGCGAGGGAAAACCGCCGACGCACATGACATTCGCGTTCCACGGATGCCAGGCCATTGGCTACGAATTTGACCGAAATCTTAGTATCCTTATTCACTGCGAATTACTTTCATCTCCGACCCAATCTACGAATTGGATCATTTTTTTTACCTTCCAATTGCAAACCTTTTTTCTTTAGAAATCAAATTAAGGCAAATTATTTCGTTCGTTAACGTTATATGAATAATTTTTTTTTTTCATTCATATGTCGGTAAACAATTATATTTATTTACTTGTTATAAATAGTTTTTGTTTTCAATTCGAATGTAGGTAAATTATTTTAATTAATGAACTACTATTAATCGTTTTCTCTTCCAATTCGAATTTCGGTAATTTATTTGATTAATTTGATGATTATGAATAGTTATTTCTTTAAATTCAAAATCAGGCAAATTATGGTCGAAATTTGGGATATTCTTTTTTTTTCAAAATTGGTACCAAAATTGGCAAAAAAAGTCGTCATCTCGCAAGCGGATGAAAAAAAAAATGAAGAAAAAAGGGACTGTAAATTCGAATTTGAAGTGGTGGGAAGATGGAAGAGCGCTCGGACCTTTTCTGCCTGTCTACACTCGGTGTCAATTTCGAAGCAGAGTGCCATGCTCGGCCAGGTGTGGACGATAAGTGCGGACAAACCGGTGACGGCGAAATAATGATCGTTGGGGGAGAACGAGATCGAAGTGATAATTTCGATCGTGTTCTCTTTATTAAATTTGATGGACTTGGACTGTATTAATTTCCCCGAATAAGTGAACGCCGACATCCTACTCTCTCTGCAACAGCTGTCAATTTTTTGCATAAATTTGACAATAATCATCTCAGTAAGCGTAACATCAATAAAAACGAAAACCTTAATAATAACAACAATTGGTTTCATCATCATTATTATTGTTAAGAACAATGTAATATATTCAAAAATATGAGTACTTATATGACAATAGCGACCATTATTCAAAAAGGACCACTTGCGACCTTGGGTGGAGTGAAAAATGAGACGGAGATTATGAAAAACAACTATAAAAGAGGAGGCGGAGATCGTCATGAATTATTGAACCCCCAGAGAGAGAAATCAGATTGGAAGGAGAAAGATTCAATGGCGAAGAGAAAGGGGAGCGAAATAGAAATGGGCTTCGCGAAGAAAAAAGGGGGGTATGAAAAATACGAGAGGAACGATTAAATTAGTATCGTGGAGTATTGCGGGGGCGAGGAAAAGGATGAACTTCCGCCGTTACACCCGATTCGGCTGAAATTTTGCACAGATGTTCCATTTAATATATAAAGTAATTCCCCAAAGGGATTTTTGGCGCATTCCGATAGTTTACGAGATATCGAATTTGTATGGGTTTTTTGGTTTTTTTGGGTTTGTTTGTTTGGGTTTGTTTGTGTAGGTTTGTTTGTTTGGGTCCGTTTGCTTGCGTTCGTTTGTTTCGGTTTGTTTGTTTTGGTTCGTAAAGTAAACTAACGGTAAACATTAAAAAGCCAAAAATTCAATAAGAAGGGCGGGGGGGGGGGCAAGAAAAATAAGAAATGGAAATATAAAAACCAGGAATTCGAAATCGTAATGGAATATCTTAAGGGGTTACCCCAACTTGCCATTTTCAAAAAATCGATTTTTTTATTGCATTTTTTTGAAGTATAAGTATCTGAGAATATGTCCTCAAAATTTCAAGTCGATCCGAACAAAATTGACTGAGATATGAGCGTTGAAAGAGAAGAATCCGTTGTGTCAACGACCGGCTAGTTAACTTTAAACGCGTTTTTCTCAAAATGGCATTTCTAAAGTCGGTGAACAAGATTACTCGAACACTAATGAACCGATCTTCTCGAAATTTTGCAGGCTTATTTAATACACAAAAGTGTAGTCTTTAATCGTTCGATTTTTTTTTTCGAAAAAAAATGGCCGTTTTATAGCCAAAAAACGGCCGTTTTTTTTCGTTAAAATCGAACCATTAACTTTGACTGTCCGCCATTTTGTGAAAAATGAATATTTTTTTAAATCCTTCGATTAAAGACTAGTTTATACTTATATTTGACTAAATCCATCCGCATTTTTTTTTCAGATGATCCACTTCGCCGCAATGTTGGTCACCGCAAACCGTGTATATAAAAACATTATTTCATTGACGGCCATTTGCCACTAAACAATGTAATATTTTTCAATAAAAAAATTACTGAAAGTTCTTCAAGATGTGTTCTTTAAGATGGTATATTGATCGATTAAAAAAGTTTTGTAGTTTTCTTTAAAAAAATTCATGAAAAAGGCCTTTTTTTGCGCTACAAGTGAGGGTAACGCCTTAAGTACTAGAAAAAACGTGTACGTATGAAATGCCGTTTTCGTTTTGAATTTTCAATACCATTGATAGTTGCAGCGGCAACAACAATAGCTACAATATCTGTAATTATAATAATCATGACGATAGTATGATAGTAAAAGAAAATATACTAATGAGTACGTTTTCTCGGCAACACGCGACAAGTTCCATGACTGGGAGGTGAACTCGGGACCGGCTGTATCAATATAGGTTTTCCGCAGTTTCCCTATGCCCATGAGAAATATGCATGGCGGATACGAGACAGAGGAGGAAGTACAAGTGTGGTGCAGTGGGGCCTTGTAAAGAGCCGGAAAGGTTGTGCAAGTAAAACTTAAAAATATATGTATATACTAAAAAGTGTATACATAAAGAATAATAATTATAGCAATAATAATTATGAGTTATTATTGTTATTGATCGTTATGCGATTATTATTATTATTACTTATACTTTAATTAAATTATCTAACCAAATAAAATAAAATAAAATTTAATTTGATTAAATAATAAATTAATATTATAATTTATAATGAACATATAAATACGATTATGATTATTAATTCGACAATTAATAAGAATCATTATCAATCGTTTCATTAGTAACTGTACTACCTCAAAAGAAAGCAATTATTATTCACTTTTTATTGCACGAAAAATATTAATAGATATTAATAATAGTGAAAATAAACAATAATAAAGACAAAAGTAAGTTTTAATTGATATTATAGAAGAATACCAAATAGGAAAATTAATAATGAAAATGTTGCCAAGAATAAGTAATAATAGAAATAGCAGAATGAAAAATGTAAGTGTTGTATCACATACATTTATTTATAACATACATTTATAACATTTGTATACATTTATATACAATTAATCAGAATCATTATCAATCGTTTCATTGATAACTCTACGACCTCAAAAGAAAACAATGATTATTCACTTTTTATTGCACGAAAAATATTATCAGATATTAATAATAGTGAAAATAAACAATAATAAACACAAAAGTAAGTTTCAATTGATATTATAGACGAATACCAAATAGGAAAATCAATAATGAAAATGTTACCATAAAGTTATGAATATAAAGTTATAAATAATAAAGTTAAAAATATAAAGTTATAAATAATGTTATAAATCTTATAAATGTATATAAATGTTATAAATATAATGTACATAAATGTATATAAATGTTCATTTTTGTTATTTAGTTTTTTTGTTCTTTCAAACTCTCACATAGCGATCTGTTTGTCGTCGTGGGTCCACGCAACGCAATCAACTATGCAACGTTTTCCCGAGGCCTCGTCCGTGCATGAGCACTTCCGGCTCCAGCAGTACTTCTCCATCGAGTGGACTTTCAATTTGGAAGAATCAGTAACCATCGCGATTCTATCGCCTGAAACCATTAGGTTGGCAATTTAAATTGATATTTAAGGGAGCTTTCCAGTGTGAAATTTTCAAAAAATCGATTTTTTTTTTTTTGCTTTATCGAATAGTATACACTCTTCCGAATATTCCATGAAATTTTCATGCCGAAATTCAGATTATTTCGGTTACTGTACAGCATTTCTTGGAAGAAGGCAACGGAGCGCTACAGCTACAGCGAAACTTTGAACGCGTTTTTCTCGAAACAGCATTTTTCAAAACGGTGTCCAACTTGGAGGGCAGAGTTTTAAAGCTATCGAGTTGAATTTTTTACACAATATTCTTAACGTCATTGTTTATCGTGCTATAGAAGCTTTTTTTTTTGACATCTTCCTATTTTTTTGTAAAAAAAACTGCCAAAAAAATGCTAAAATCGATACTTTTTGTTCAAACCGGCGCCATTTTTGCAAAAAAAAAGCCTCCATAGCACGAAAGCCAATTATATACCGATCAATAATCTTTTTGTGTTTTTTGTTTCAGATCAAAATTGTGACCCCCAACGTGGACACCACATCCAAGTGCATTTTCTGCAACAATTGTTTCATCATTTTTATAGATATTAATTAATAAATAAATCGATCTTTAAAAAATTGTTTTGTATTCTTCAATACCCAATTAATATACAAAAAAAAACCAGACCGATTAGATTATTTTTTCTTTAAAAAAAAAATCGCGAAAAACAGCGATTTTTCGGGCTGTCATACTGGAAAGCTCCCTTAAGCGACAAAGATCAACGAAGGACAAATACGGTTAGCGTCGAATGAAAAACGGCGCGCAGTGGGGGGAGAAGGAGAGACTCGATTTTTTATAACGGAGAAAATGTCTGTCAAATTTTGGAGCTTTTACCCGCGTGATTCCACTTGATCGCCTGGACCCGATTGCGCAATTCCACGATAGTTTGCCCCGGCCTCGTAATTGCACCGGCATTGTTCGTATCCGCGTTGAAAATGACAACCGACGAGTCCGTCGAAGTGTCGATCACCATAGCCAGGAAATTTCGCGCTCCCCAATCGATCGACTCGGCTATGACATTTCATGCTCCTTAAGGATGTTGAGTCCAAAATCGCAAATGATGATAAAATTCTCAAAATTTGGTATGTTTTCGTATTAAGTATTTCAGAGGTCGTGTAAAAATTTCACGGCAATTAGGAAGCTCGTTATTGAACAATTAACATTCACAAATTAAACGCTGTCTTGTGGAAACTAATGTAACTTTGCAATAAGTTTTTTTTTACCTCTCAATTTTGTGATATCTACAATATACTGAAAGCAACGGAAACAAAACAAAGTTTATTGATAATTTTTTTTTATTTCTTTTAAAAATTGTTTTTAACAAAATGTTAATTTTTTAATAACGAGCTTCCTAATCGTCGTGAAATTTTAACACGACCTCTTAAATACTTCATACAAAAACATACCAAATTTTCAGAATTTTCTTATCATTTTTTATTTCAACCCTTAAGGAGGTTGAAGTAATGATGATAGAATTCTGAAAATTTTGTATGTTTTTACATGAAGTATTCAGGAGGTCGTGTAAAAATTTCATGACGATTAAGAAGCTATTTATTGAACAATTAATATTAACATGTTTCATAGGGACTCAACATCCTTAATGCTTCGATTTCACGACCAGCGTGAGGAAAAAACGATTATTCTTTTTTCCCGATTAATAGAAAAATTCGTTTTTTTCCTTTTTGCGGATTTATTTTGAGGAGTACCGTTTTTTTTCGGTCAATGTCAATCATTTTTTTTCCCCAGTCGAAATGGACTAGTTTTTTCGATCGTGTAAAGATTCATTTTTTCTGTTGATCAATGTCCGGAAAGATTGACTTCTTTCCGTTCTATGCCGAAATGAATTAGTTCCGTCGATCACTGTCGAAAAACGCAGATATTTCATCAATCGAGGTAAAAAATTCGAAATTTTTTTTTACAGATCTATTTCGGAAAGTACGAATTTTTTTCCGTTCAATGTCACAATGAATTTTATCCACTGATCAATGTAAAAAAGTACGGATTTTCTTCAATGGTGCAAAGATACATTTTTTCTGCCGGCCAATGTCCGAAAATTCTTAATTTTTTCCGATCAATGGAAAACTGAATTTATTCCGCCGATCAATCTCGAAGAGCGCTGATTGATTTCCGGTCATCGTGAAAATTTGTTTTTTTCACTGATCTAGATCAAAAATATATTTTTTCTTTTTTTCTGCTCAATCTCAATAATTGTGCTTTTCTTTTTTCCCAATTGATCTCAATACATTTATTTCTATCTTTGCGACCGATCTCAATAATCTTTTTTCGTTTTTCACGAATCAATATAAAAAAGTTTTAGCTCATTTTTTTATATTAAAGCTTTGTTTGTCTTCTTTATATAATGTTTTTTTTCGATTCACATTGTAATAATGATATAACACAAATGTATCGTTATTAAAGAAGACACGAAGAAAGAGAAAACATTACTTTCATGTTTTTTTTATATCGTTTAAATTAGGGAAAGAGAAAATGTATGAAAGTCATCAAAGTCAAGAAAAAAAAATGTTTGACAGTCTTAGAGAGCCATTTTAAACGCAAATACATTTTTTTGCTTACGCAAACTATTCCTCGATCTTTCCAATTTAATGGTGAAGCTACCATGATCGATGAGAGGCTTGTGGCGGGCTTTACATTTCCACATGGCGTCGAGCCAGTCGTGCCGGGTCGTGACATCCGGAATCGGCCTTTGCTTTTCCCGCTCAGCGAAATTCAAGACCCTCCGATCCTTCGTTCCCGGTATAACGTCGGCTCCGTCTATCGCATTTTTCATCAATTTCTTCCGCCATGTTGTTTCGAGAGATGCGATCTGGACGATAAATAACAAACAAAAAAGACACAGGCAAACATACGAAAAATACAATACTTCATTGATGAAATTGAAGCCGGGCAAAGAAGAATTGATGAATCCGGATAAAAAATTGTGAAAAGTGCAATTTAAAAGGTGGGGATAAAATTCCTATCATTCGGGAGCACCGGAAACAAAAAAAAACTAAACACAATGCCTCATCCAGGAAATTTCGTTGACGTAAGAATTCATGTACATTGATAGATTAATGAAGATGAAGAAAAAAATCAGATCTCAAATGAACATGAAAAAAAATCAGATTTAAAAGAACATGAAAAAAAATAAGATTCAAAAGAACATGGGATTTAAGTTTAAAAAATCCGAGCATACCCCAAATAAATAAACAATCGATTGATTCACTAAAAAAAATCGGATCTTTAAAGAAAACCCAAAAAGAAAATGAATGAAATTGTCTTTCACTCAAGCTCTCGGGTTCAAATGAGACAGTAATGTAAAAAAAGAATGCTTCCATTTACATTATCGAATTCGAATAAAACGTATAGAAAAAACAACCCAAAAAACGCAATCAATCTGATTCAATTTAAAAAATCCATTTTAAATGTAGAAATACCAATCAAAAAATTATTGCATCCGAATAAAAAATTGTCCCACGACAATTTATCCATAAAGACGTACGATGAAATGATTGGAAAAGAAACAAGAGAATAAATCCCTTTTCAATGAAGTACCTACTCCATCAAACTCAAGCGATAAATTCAAATGAAAAACAACCCTACCAAAAAACACTAGATAAAGACGCACGAATTAATGAATACAAAAACTAATTTAAAAAAACGAGTAAGGAATAGTTCAATAAATGAAAAAAATTCGATTTCAAATAAAAATTTCCAACCAAACTCAAGCAATAAATGTAACTGAAAAACAATGCTCCGGAAATATCCAGATGAGGACGAAAAAAATTACGGAGTGTCTCCCCGTCCGGTTATCGGATGAATAAACGTATGTTATTCGTCCGGATGGCGGCTCAGTTCACGTCGTATTTCCAGTAGGCGTGTATATTAATTACTGTGATTAGTGTAAGTTAGTATCCGGACGAATAACATTTATATAAAATTATCCGGATAGAATGTGTTAAATTGTTAAACAAACTAACCGGAAGAACAATTTATACGTCGTCATCCGAATAAAATCTTTACAACGTTGCTTGGGATTGTTTGGTTTGGGCTGGCTGATTGTGATTGGCTTTGTTTGGTTTCGTTATGCTCGGGTTTTCGTTGTATTAGGAGTTTGGTTGTGTTTGGGTTTTTTGGATTTTGGTTTTGTTTGTTTGTTTACGTTTGGGCGTGCTTTTCTTTGCGTTCGTTCGGTTTGGGTTGGTTGGTTTTCTTTGGGTTATTTTCGTTGGTTGGTTTATTTGGTTTTGTGTTTTGAGGTGATTCGTTTGGGTTTGGTTTTGTTTTTTGTGTTGATTTGTTTGGGATTGTTTGTTCGGTGCGTTGTACAGCGTGAACCGCGTGAACTGAACCGCTATCCGGACGAATAACATACGCTTATTCGTCTGATAACCGGACGGCTAGCCGAAGCGAAAAAATTAACAGAAACCCCCGAGTAAAAAAATTAAAAATGGACGAAAAAAAAAAAAAACAAAAAACAGCAACGCTATCGAAGCAACGAGCGAGAATATCTTCACGGCGATATGGGAATACCCCTTCGCTTGAGGAATCTGCTCACGTTCGAGGAACGACCGCGTGGGCGATTATACAACGGCAAATCGTGGAACTTGTCTCGCGTCCACCCGGTGTGGAAAATTTTTAAACGACACTGCTGCATCCCGTGGGAGTGAGAGATCGAGAGAGATGGCGATAGTGATAGAGATAGCGAGAAAGAGCGTGTGTGTGTGTGTGTGTGTGTGTGTGTGTGTGTGTGTGTGTGTGTGTGTGTGTGTGTGTGTGTGTGTGTGTGTGTGTGTGTGTGTGTGTGTGTGTGTGTGTGTGTGTGTGTGTGTGTGTGTGTGTGTGTGTGTGTGTGTGTGTGTGTGTGTGTGTGTGTGTGTGTGTGTGTGTGTGTGTGTGTGTGTGTGTGTGTGTGTGTGTGTGTGTGTGTGTGTGTGTGTGTGTGTGTGTGGGTGGGTGGGTGGGTGTGTGTGGGTGTGGGTGTGGGTGTGTGTGTGTGGGCGTGGGTGTGTGTGGGTGTGTGTGTGTGTGTGTGTGTGTGTGTGTGTGTGTGTGTGTGTGTGTGTGTGTGTGTGTGTGTGTGTGTGTGTGTGTGTGTGTGTGTGTGTGTGTGTGTGTGTGTGTGTGTGTGTGTGGGGGGGGGGGGGGGGGTGGGTGGGTGTGGGTGTGTGTGTGTGTGTGTGTGTGTGTGTGTGTGTGTGTGTGTGTGTGTGTGTGTGTGTGTGTGTGTGTGTGTGTGTGTGTGTGTGTGAGAGAGAGAGAGAGAGAGAGAGAGAGAGAGAGAGAGAAACGAGCTTAACGATCTGAGAGATCGCGCAGTGGTTACGGCGCGTCATAGTCAGACCGGCGAGCAAAGTAAAGGGGAGTCACTATATACGCGAGGCTATAACGTATTACGCGATTATGACCATAAATATCGTCGGCGACATCGGAACGCGCATCAATGAGACGAAGCTCGGCTTATTCATATAGAGAACGCGTATATCGTGCCCCCTCGATATTATGCGAGAATAAGGATAAATAAAATTGCGCACGAAAAATATAGGGGTGAATAAAATTGCGTCGAGCGACGTTACCAGGCCGGAGAAAATTGCCGATCGCTCGCGGGAGAGCGATCTTCTCTACGAGAATCGGACAAGGGTGGACACGTGGATGAAATTTTCTTTTTTTCAATTTTTTCTTTTTGTCTCGACAAATATTGAGTGAATTCTCGTTATTGAAAAATCCAGCCGGTGAGTGTAAAATCGTGGACGGAAAATTATTGTGGGGCCCGTTATTGTGTGGTGATTTTTTATCCGGCCAGCATCGAATCGATTATTTATCCGTGAGGCGTGAGTGGATTTTTCGGACTTTCGCTGTGTCGGGACTTAAACCACTATAGTGAGGTTATCGTTAAATATTATCGAATTTTCAGTATTAAATATTATCTTTGAATATGAAAATTTTTGCTGATAACCATATTATTGTCATCCGGTAGAGCAAAAAGACGTTGCTATAAAACAAATGGTCACTCGTGTGTTTAAATGCCATCCAAGCGACGATCGGTTCAGGCGGCAATACTAATTTGTTTGAACCAACCGAGAGCTTCTTTCACGCGAGATTCGCATGAAGTGTGAAGTAAAAAATGTAGCACTAATAAAGTTGGAAAATAAAAATGAAAATCATAATGTGCGTAGTCATTTTTCTAAGCGAAAATGATTTATCTATTATTTGTACAAATATATTTATATGCAAAAAAAAACAAATTAATATAATATGCAGAATTGTCGATAATTATTTGGATAACGATGAGTAATTTGATTTTACTTATGTTTGTTTGTAGCTTCTTGTAAGTCTTGTAACAGCTTGTAAATTATAGCCCGCTTGTCTCTTTAGTCATGAAAATGTAGTACAATATTGCACATTTGCATCGAGCACCTATAATTAACAGGAAAGGCTTGCCGGACGACAAAGTGACCAAGCTCCCAGGGCGTTTCCAATCTGCGGGAGAATTTCGTCTTTTTTTCATCCCCCCTCACTCTTATGAGAGGTTCGACAAAAAAATTATAATAACGACACGTTTCCCATGTAGAATCTGTTGTGAATATATATATATATATATATATAAATATATTCTCTATATACATTTATCTATATATATATATATATATATGTGTGTGTGTGTATGTATGTATGTATATATAGACAGAGAATTTTTCTAGAAACTGTAATTGACTTCAATCATGTCGAAAATGTATGCTCTACCAATAAAATTATCGGGGCAATTTCTCTCGTTGGCAGCTTTTCCCTATCGTGGCATAGTAGCTCTGAGCTCACTTCGTTACTCGTTATAATTTATACTTTGGCAATCCTAAGAATAAAATAATAAATATTTGGAAACAATCAGTAAAATGCGAACATTCGGGTTAAACATTTGCCGAATACACGATTTGTTTGAAACGATTTTTATCATTTTCGACTACTCATTTGTTTAATTTTACAAGATTAAGTTACTCAGATACACAGGTACGGATAACGCCATTTGTTGAATATTGCTGAGAAAATCTGTCGTGTTCCTGATAACACCTCCACAGTCAAATTACCAAACTCGTTAACTGGACTTCACTTATCAGAATCCAGACTATGAAATTAGCATAATCTATTGACTGACTTGTTTGTCACTCATTTATGTCAAACATTTATGACATTTCGATTAACTGGTGCCGCCTTGACGAATTTGCATATTATGTTTATGGGACCATATCACTGTGTTTCCCTATAGAGCGAGAAAACAACCATTCAAATCGGACTAGCTAACACAGCGTAATCGGTGTGCATACACCAAAAGAAAAATAAACATACATAGCCGACGAACAGTTGAAGCCGATTTAAAATCGTTTCATTTGCAACGCTCGAAAGTAAAATTACCTACTCGTGGTTTCAATACTATATTAATATTGAACTATACATTCCATATTAATTAATATTAATGTTAATTAATATAGTATAGTAAAAATATTGTATATAATATATTAAAATTGATTAATACAGTATAGTTAATAGAATTAATATTAATATTAACTATATATTCTCTATTAATTTTGTACGAATTTTGGAATGCCAAAACGTAAATACAATGTTACTACTAATTTTCAAATGTCAATATTGAAATTACGTAATTTTATTTTCATATATTTTACGCTTTATTACATGCGTCAGAAAGGGGGAGGGGGGGTCAAGTGCCCGATCCTGTCGCATCATGGCTACGTATATAGGTAAGCTGGTTACCTGGCCGAACAAGTCGAAATTGCCCGGTAAGTCGACGGGTGGTGGAACACGCCTGAGATTGTAATTCATCGCGTCCAGGTTTCTGTGACGTCTCTGAGGGATGAACCGATCAGCGGTCGACGATTTTCGATGATGGTAAATTTGGGGCGGTCGTAGGGCGGGATTTTTGTCTCGCAACGAGGAAGGTGGACCGCTTGCGGATTTGTTCGGTGATAAAGTGTAGATCGGTATCGAACTCTGCGAATCATTTTGTAATCACAACAATCGTGTAGAATAACAGCAATGACGATGAAAAAAGAAAGAGCCGATCATTTGTCTAATCATAATAATAATAAGAATTATTATTATACTAAGTACTGGTAATAATAATACCAGTATAGTACTAGTATTAGTAATACTTAGTAATTATTAGTAATACTTAGTATTACTAATACTTAGTAATTATTAGTAATACTTAGTACTACTAATACTTAGTCATTATTAGTAATACTTAGTATTAGCAATACTTAGTAATTATTAGTAATACTTAGTATTACTAATACTTAGTCATTATTAGAAATACTTTGTATTACTAATACTTAGTCATTATTAGTAATACTTAGTATTACTAATACTTAGTCATTATTAGTAATACTTAGTATTACTAATACTTAGTCATTATTAGTAATACTTAGTATTACTAATACTTAGTAATTATTAGTAATCCTTTATTAATTATTTTATCCTTATACTTTATATACTTATTATATTTTATATTTTATACGTATACTTATACTTATACTTTAGTAATTAGTAAGTATTAGTAATACTTAGTAATTATTAGTATAGTAATAATAATAGTACTAGTAATGATAACAATAAACAATATATAATAATAATAGAAATGAATATTAATAACTCTGCGAATCATTTTGTAATCACAACAATCGTGTAGAATAACAGCAATGACGATGAAAAAAGAAAGAGCCGATCATTTGTCTAATCATAATAATAATAAGAATTATTATTATACTAAGTACTAGTAATAATAATACCAGTATAGTACTAGTATTAGTAATACTTAGTAATTATTAGTAATACTTAGTACTACTAATACTTAGTCATTATTAGTAATACTTAGTATTAGCAATACTTAGTAATTATTAGTAATACTTAGTATTGCTAATACTTAGTCATTATTAGAAATACTTAGTATTACTAATACTTAGTCATTATTAGTAATACTTAGTATTACTAATACTTAGTCATTATTAGTAATACTTAGTATTACTAATACTTAGTAATTATTAGTAATCCTTTATTAATTATTTTATCCTTATACTTTATATCCTTATTATATTTTATATTTTATACTTATACTTATACTTATACATTAGTAATTAGTAAGTATTAGTAATACTTAGTAATTATTAGTATAGTAATAATAATAGTACTAGTAATAATAACAATAAACAATATATAATAATAATAGAAATGAATATTAATAACTAATTATTAATAAATAACTAATCAGTATTAATAATTAATACATATCAGCAATAGAATATTAATAACGAGAATATATAAAAATTTCCACGTTTTGTAATATTGTATGTGCTTTGTATAATTAAATTTTCGCCTGCATGTATGTCGAGAACCGATTTTGAGATCATATCCTATTAGAAGGTTTCTATAATCTCGAAGTTGCGAAAATACGATTTTTTTTATTACATAGTTACATAGCCTAGGGCCTCAAGTTTAACTTACAACAAAAATTTCAAAAAAGATGAGAAAAATCCAAATAATTGACCCATTCATGAAGACTTTTACGAAGGATCAGATCAGCAACTGCGCAATGGCAAACCGCCCGCTGCGATTTACCTTCGTTCTCTTGCGTTCGTCTCGAAACTACGTTTTCGGAACGCCATAGTCGCGTGTCAAAATCTATACGTCCGATTTACTTCAAATTCGGAAAGAGTATAGTTTATACCATTTTCCGTCGTATAATCGGATGATTTTTTTATACGTTCATTCATTTGCAGATAACAAATGATTAAAGTCTCTTTTCGGTCGTAAATCGAACTGTTTTCTTCTACAGCTAGCCATTTTCGTAATTTTCGAAATTCCAAGAAACTATCAGGTCGTACGAAGATTTTATTATTACACCAAAACTTGCTGCAACGACCATCACCATTCAGCAATGGCGAGACTTTATTTAAACAATAATAACTTCATTGTTTACCAACATTTTTTAATGAAAAAAGAACTCAATCTTGGTAAGACTATGTATCAATTGTGTATAAAATTGCCAGCACATCAATCTAATACTTTCATCGGAAAAAAAAAATTAAAAATCGATGTTTTTTGGCCCCAAGCCTGGGCAGAGTATCATACTAAGATTTCGAATAAAATAAACATATCCGACCTCGGTTACCTTAGGCCAAAGTCTAAGGATTTCGAGTTATCATGATGAATATGATTTTTGGAAAATTTCCCAAGATTAGGTACTGACTCCTTCATAATGTTCAAACAACCAATAACTGGTAACTAAAAAGTTATTTACGTCTTACAATTAGCTGTGTATTCAATCGACAAGCACCACTACAATCATCTGTAACCACACAACTAAATAAATGTGACGTGTTGAATAATTAAAAACTTGTCAAAAAATAAAAATGCCCCTTACGTTAATGCTATTTATAAAAAAAAGTAGCATTGACATGAGAGGTAAACGAGTCAGTACCTAGTTTGGTAAATTTTCCAAAAAATCATACCTACCATGATAACTCGAAATCCTTAGACTTTGAACTAAGGTACCCTAGGGTTGGATATGTTCCTGACGGGGTGACCTATCACCCCCTTAAGGCTTTGCGTCGACCTTCCTAGCACCCTGTGTATATACTGTCTTCCATTTTTTCGGGGCGTAGGATATATTTACTACGGGCGAATCACCCCCCTGGACCCCCAGCAAAGAACATCTGGCAGTAGCTATGCTCACGGGCTGGCTAGACCCAAAGGCCCGTTCGATGATGGATATGACAAAGTCTCTCTCTCTCTCTCTCTCTCTCTCTCTCTCTCTCTCCCCCTCTCACCACTTTTGTCTCTTGGGGAGACCACTCGATTTAAATCTCTCGTAACACCCAAGAAAACTGGTTACGTTTCACAGTACTGTAACTCTAATACCCCTTAATGTTCACACACACACACAGCCAGAAACACGTATACAGTTCTCCCTTTCACGGCATTAAAATCTCACGTACACACACATATATGTGCATATAAAATCTGAGAATATAAAAACATGAATGGGGGATGGTGAAGGGGTTGCGTGTTTGTTTTGCATCCCCTTACGCTGCCGTAGCTTTCAACCTCGTCATTCAAAGTTCAGACGTCTTTCCTCTTTTGGCTGTCCACTCTATATGTCCACGTACGTGTTCTCGCGTGCTGCTCAAACATATTCCCTCATCTGCCAACCGGATACTTCGGGGACCACGAAATTCCGTACAAAGGGCCCGTCAAGGGCCCGTCGCGGCAGGGAGGTAGAGAAATAAAATCGGATGGGGCAAAAATAGCGAGTGATCGAAGAGACATGTGGAATGGAAGGAGGAGGAAGAGAGGAGAGAAATCGACAGTTCGACGGTAAAAGGCATGATGCCCAGTTACGAATGTCACTCTCGCACCCCATAAATTATGGGCGCGTACGTTTAGCGCCAAAGGCACACACGGAAAGGGCCCGAGCTCTTGTCGTCGTGAACGGCAGCAATGCGAGATGCACGTAAGAAGAATGGACGGTGGAAGGAGAGGAGCTGCCATATCGAGGGCTCGTATGGCGCCGACGCTACTGATTCGCTTTTCTGCCATGTTACGTGTCCAGGAACGGAAAGAGAGGAATAAAAACGCATGGCACAAAATACGACATCGTGAAGAATGGACAAACAAATGGAAGAGAACAACTCCTGGCACGGAATAAACGTTAATATTAATATTATTTAACATTATTTTTTAAAGATTTATTAAACAAAAAAAGGCTGGTATTAAGTGAGTTTGTTTGGGTTTATTTGTTTGGGGTTTTTTGTTTTGGTTTGTTTGTTTGGGTTTGTTTGTTTGGGTTTGATTGTTTGGGTTTGTTTGTTTGGACTTGTTTGTTTGGACTTGTTTGTTTGGGTTTGTTTATTTGTGCGTTTTCTTATGTGGGCTTGTTTAGGTTATAACCCAAACAAACCCATACAAAGCCAAACAAAAAAAACCAAACAAATTTATAAATCTTCAAGAACCGCAATATTAAAAATTACCAAAAACTTCGCCGTTAACCAAAGCAAAAGAAAAACAAAATAAAAATATTAAATATTAGTAAAAGTAGCAAATGCAGAAGAGAATAATATCATATTATTTATTATAATAATAATATTATTATTATATTATAATATTATATTAGCAAATGTACAAGAGAAAAATATTATATTATTATATTTGAATAATATTATAATAATATTAGAATATAACTATAATAGTAAAGATGCAAAAAGAATAAAAACAAATGAAAAACAAAAATCAAGGGAAGAGAAAGACAAAAAAGCAGAGACGGAGCTGCGGGCAGAGTGAGAGAAAGAATAAAAAATAAAGAGAGCAAGAACGAATAGATAGAGAAAGAGACAGCAAAACAAAAAAGAGAGAAGGAGAAATAAGAATGGAACGAGAGAGACGAAAACACCTCGAAGAGTGTCCCAAGGCGCATCGCGTGCCCAACACCGCGGGATATCCACGCTCGATGCCCCAAAGAGCCACCACTCCGGCTGATTCCCCCGAGACTCACGAGCAGCACACAGACTTGACATGTTATTTATTTGTGTATATCGAGCTCGCACGAGATCCGCCGAGTTATAAGCTTCGAAATTCGAGCTTGGAAATTCGAGACAAAAAAATTTCCAGAAAAAAAGTACGCGCGCATCTGGTATTGTCATTTTTTGTTCAGGTATTAAGGGAGGACACCACTGTGACGGGCCGAAAAGTTGTTCTTCCCATTTTTTTTTCTCCACTAGATTATTCATTTCGAATTTGGAAAAAAGGTATGATATAAAGCACACATTGAACTTATTTTGTGTAATGATTTATTTGAAAAAAAAAATTAACAACGTTATTGAGATATAAAAAAGCCTCTATAAAAAATATGGTCCAACGGTCGGATCGATAACTTGACAATTGTTGGTCTGCAAAATAAAAATTCAATATTTTCATCTATGTAAATGCAGTTCTCGTTGCACGGAGCCGTTTTTTTTTCGAAAAAACATTCCACAAAATAGCGTATGTTTAAAAAAGTATAATTTTGGTCACATTTTTTTCTTTCCATTTTTTTTGTCCACTAGATTATTCATTTCGAATTTGGAAAAATGGTATGATATTAAGCACACATTGAACTTATTTTGTGTAATGATTTATTTGAAAAAAAAAAATTAACAACGTTATTGAGATATAAAAAAGCCTCTATAAAAAATATGGTCCAACGGTCGGATCGATAAA
>OX632361.1:40455589-40458089 GCA_951751655.1 Ophion costatus
AGAGAGAGAGAGAGAGAGAGAGAGAGAATATTCAATATATATATATATATATATATATATAAATTGAATCGACATCGACAAAACGGTACCAACAGATGAAGGGATAGAGATATAATGGACATTGGAATAGATACGTCTCCCCGCTGCCATCATGCTCAATGGCAATCGTTTTTTTTTTATCGACGTTATACAAGAATTGGAAATGTATTTATATCCAGATAGCTTAGTCTCTGTCACTTCTTCGGAACCGGGCGATTTTTCCTATTCACCGTATACGCTGTTTCTCCTCGCGCGGTTCGTACAGTCTAAGAATATTGACTTAATCGATGGGGAAATCGATTCGTGTGCTGCGTCATGTATATATACATGTGATTTGATTTCGGTTTACCTGAATTCCTTTCTCCCGCCCCCCTCTCTCTCTCTCTCTCTCTGTCTCTATATATATAAAGTCTCTATATACACTATATATATACTATATATATATATATATATATATATATATATATCTTTGTGTCTCTCTCTTTTTCTCGTAGACTCGAAATGTCTCATCGTTTTCTACCCTCAAATTTATACATATATGCAATACGGATGTACATATATAGACGCGAATGATTCGTCACACAAATGGCACGAATGGTCGTTATAAATATATATGTACCGGAATTCAAGTCACGTCGCGTACATAGTTGCGACATTCTTTACGTCCCGTGCAACGGACATCGTTTTATAATCCGAGAGATGAGCCGACCGTCAGCGTTTCAGAAATCGAAATATGTGGATGGATCTTGGACGCTGGCGGACGGACCACTGTCGACATTCCCTTAATCCGTCGAAGACTTTGCTGTACATTTGTTTTATTTTCATTTCTAAAATATTTTCATTCGAGACGTAAAAGCAGTTAGGATTTATGTACGTTGCAGCTAAGAACGATAGAGCGACGGAGAGAGAGAGAGAGAGAGAGAGAGAGAGAGAGAGAGAGAGAGGGAGAGAAATTTCAGGTTAGCGTTCTTTTAAGACACATCCGGATAGTCTCCGTATTTTCGTAAATTTCGAAGTGTTATTCACGATCGATCACAACCACAATACATTGTTGTTATAATAATTATGTAACTGTAATAATTAGTTATAATCGTAATAACGTAACGTTCATTATAATAATAATTATTATTAACAGTAATTCATGATAATAACAGTGAATCATAATAATAAATAAATAATAACAATGAACAATAATAATAATTAAGCCTACGTCGACACACTGGGTCATTTTGACCCGGACGAATTTGAAATAAAATGCTCACTTTCTTGAAATTGAAAGTTTTCAACAATTCGTTACGACTCAGTGTTATACTTTCCGAGTTTTAATTATGCAGGCATAGGAGGAAATGTTTACAGTGTATCCCGGATTTTTTTCAATAAAAGCCGGCTGAAGGGTGGTTAGAGGAAGGCGGATGGAGTATAGGTTGATGAAGTATCCGGGTCAAACTGACCCACTGTGTCAAAATGGTGACCAAATATAAATGTAGCAGGGAAGGGGTAATAATGATTATGAATAGTCACAACAATAAATAAAAATAGTAATGGATTGTAATAATGACAAATTATTATTATCGTTGCTACTATTATTCTTATTATTATTATTATTATTATTATTATTAATATGATTAGCGGAATAAAGGATATGAAGAAATTGTGATTAATAATAATAATGAAGATCGACCTTAAACCACCGGGGTAGTTGAATGTTCCCCAGGGAAGCTTAGGGAGAACATCCCCCGGAGCAATAAAATCTTATTGATAGGAAAATTAATAATTATATTCATATAAATAAATTAATAAAGTTGAGATTTTATTCTTCGAAAAGTAAGATTTTATTTATTTTATTTATTTTATTTAGTATTTATTATTTGAATTGTTGATTTTATTTACTAAGATTTTATTATTTTAAAATAATAATAATTACAACAGCTGCATCAACAACGATGCTCATAAAAATAATGAAAATGATCATCGCGAAAACACACACCCACACACTGAATATTAAAAAATGAATAAAAAGAGAATGCCCACAGGGCATTAGACGGGAAGCTAAAAAGAAAACTCGACACGATTTCACTATCGTGAAAGAAAATTCACCGAAAGAAGAGAAAACTACGGGACCACAATCTTCCGTGGTATGCAGAACTGACTCGTTTCGCAGGGGGCGAGAGGGAGAGGGAGACAGAATTGCGGAAAGCGCACGTATTTAATCGGGGGGGAATGCGCCACCGCACCGTTATTCTTAATGAATTTATCTGGCGCGAAACGATAACGTAAATTACAATTATATACGCGGTGTGTGCTTGTATAGCGCAAGAGTGCGAAGTGTCCTGGTGAAAAGGCAAGTCTGGCTAATGAATTGGTACCTATATCTGTTATTGTAACGACCCCCGTTTTGCCGACGCTCTCACCGCGTTCCACATTTAAATAGAATATTTTATATTTGTATTTATATGTATAT
>OX632361.1:40463089-40505589 GCA_951751655.1 Ophion costatus
GAGTCCCTATGAAACATGTTAATGTTAATTGTTCAATAAATAGCTTCTTAATCGTCATGAAATTTTTACACGACCTCCTGAATACTTCATGTAATAACATACCAAATTTTCAGAATTCTATCATCATTACTTCGACCTCCTTAAGGGTTGAAATAAAAAATGATAAGAAAATTCTGAAAATTTGGTATGTCTTTGTATGAAGTATTTAAGAGGTCGTGTAAAATTTCACGACGATTAGGAAGCTCGTTATTAAAAAATTAACATTTTGTTAAGAACAATTTTTAAAAGAAATAAAAAAAAATTTATCAGTAAACTTCGTTTTGTTTCCGTTGCTTTCAGTATATTGTAGATATTATAAAATTGAGAGGTCAAAAAAAAAACTTATTGCAAAGTTACATCAGTTTCCATAAAACAACATTTAATTTGTGAATGTTAATTGTTCAATAACGAGCTTCCTAATTGTCGTGAAATTTTTACACGACCTCTGAAATACTTCATACAAAAACATACCAAATTTTCAGAATTTTATCATCATTTGCGATTTGGGACTCAACATCCTTAAAATTACATTTTCCTAATCGTTTTACACTTTCAACCGGACTTCAATATGTCCCTTTGAAAAAAAACTGAATGTGAATGTGTGGGTGCTTACTTTCGTATGGGTAGTCTTTAAAGACCTCGATTATCGTGGACGCGCATGACTGAAGTGACGAATATTAGGGATTGCCTATTTCCCTTTCACTCTATCAACCGCCCACCTTCCGCCTCCCCAGCCCATCTCGCGATGTTCATTTTACTTATTGAATTCAGGGATTTCAAAAATGGTTGTATTGGCGACTTTTTTCCGTTCTTTTCGCAAATAATAGAAAACTTGAGCAGCTTGAAAAAGTCTCACTCCGTGACATGCACTTTTCGATTTTCAACGATGAATTTAACAAGCTCCGAAAAGTTGAACAATAAATTCCCGTCTTGTAATAACAATGAATATATATCTCTATATTTATGTACAAATTTTTGCATTGCAGACATATACAGATTTATTAATTAAATTATTTACTTGTAACTTCAGGCCTAGAATTGAATGGTAAACATTTGTCATTTGTTAGGCTGTCCGGAAAGTTCGTCCCGATTTTCGGTAGATGGCACATTGAAAAATCGGCGCGATCTTAATGTATGATCAAGATTAATTAATTCAGAGGCAGCGAGAGCGAGAGAAAGAGATTCATTAATTGATTGATTGCGTTTATTATGCCCTGGTAACACCTTGAGGCAAAGTATAATGAATACATTAACAGAGGAGCTAGAAATAATAATAATCATAATGAAGTATAAAATAATAATATAATATAATAATATTATATTATATAATAATAATAATCACAATAAAGTATAATATACTATAATAATACATATTATGTAATAATGTTATGTAGCAATAATAACAATAATAATTATAATGAGGTAATAATAATACTAACAGTAGCAAATACAGAAGTTTGGGGTAAGAGAGAGAGAGAGAGAGAGAGAGAGAGAAAAGAATTACATATTTATTGCTATATCACATATTCATGAAATCCGAGGTAGAAAGTGTTCAACTCTCTCTTTAAAAATATTTATTTATATTATATAATCAGTGTGTATATATGTATGTATATATAATATAATGATATAATAATAATCACATATTTTTTGGCTAATGTGACTAATCCGTGTTTTAACGAGAAAAATAAAATTACCGATATCAATGAACAAATAATGCTGGTTAGCATCGTACGAATAACTGACACGACCCTCTCACTAATGAGTCTGGACATTTTTTAGGATACTAGGTGTATTTCTTAATTCTTTCTGCACGCGATTATTAGTGAAGTACAAGTTCATCCTACTCTTTATCGTTTCAATCACGTTTGCCGCGATACCTACGTGTATTTTTTAATCCTTTCTGCACGCGATTCTAAGTGAAGTACAAGTTGATCTTACTCTTTGTATTTTTTATCACGTTTGCCGCAATATCTATACAAATACGTACAGTAGCTTGCAAAAGTTTCGGGCCGCTCGATCTTTTTGTGTAAAGCCTTAAAATATTTCATTCCTGAACTCCTAAATCATTTCCAAATTTTTAAGCGAGCTGTGATATGAGTTATAGCGTGATATATTGTTTTTTTGTGCGGCTGTCGTACCAGTTTCAAAATATGCATGGCAGTGAAAAATCAGTAGTATTCCCGAGTCGAAATTTAGACCCTCCTTTAAACCTCCTTTCGATCCCAATTTGTCATTCAATGGAGGTTCAAGAGGTTCAAATGGAAATCTCATAAACATGTATATCAGAACCTACTGAACCTCTAAAAGTGGCAGAAATTGGACTTTTTCACTCAAAGGAGGTTTAGTAGGTTCATCTGAACCTCCTTTAAACCCCAGTGAGCCTGATTTAATGCTTACGCAAACCTACAGACCCTCTTTTAAACCTCCTTTCGCCCTACTAACTCTCCTTTGACTCCTTTCACCGGTGGCTCGCAGAGCCTCCTAGCCCTCCTTTAAACCTCTTCTGACCCTACTAACGCTCCTTTAAGCCTACTTCAATATGCTGCCCTCCGCTCCCCCCCTTCTCTCCCATCCGCAGTTCACCGATATTCCAAAGAAGGGATAATTATAATTAAAAAATATTTTCAGTTACACGAAATAATTTATAGTTGTGACAATGTATGTATATGTTTCGAATTAATAAATCAATCTTATAATAAATAATCAAACATCATATTTTTAATTCACACATATAATTTATTTTTCAGATATAGCTTGACCCTACAGAACCTCCTTTGGATCCAATCTTTCATTTTCCTTCTGCTTTGGATTCAAAGGAGGTTCTGTAGGGTACAGATAGGACTTTAGGCCAAAACGAGGTTGTGTAGGTTCACGCAAGCCGAGCCCAGAGGCCTAAAGGAGGCTCAGGAGGTTGAATAGAAGGTTCAGTAGGGCTAAAGGAGGGTCGCCAACGGTGCAAATTTCTTCATATAGGTTCAAGGGGAGTCAAAGGAGGGTGGCGGTCTGTGCGTTACAAAGGAAATAGGTTCTCGAGCATTCAAAGGAGGGTCTAAATTTCGACTCGGGTTTTCACCGCGAAGGCGACACACTCGAATATTATGGTCCGTAAAATCGTGTGAAAACTTTTTTCAGGAGGAAACATTTCTCGCGATATTGCGACTGCTTTTCCCATTGAAAACAGTACAGTCAATCGTATTATTCGTGAATGTAAATTAACAAATTCCTTGTGTGGCAAATGTCGAAGTAGTGGACCGCGAAAAACTACGGAACACGTCGATGAAATTATAAAAAGGAAGTACGTTATAGATCCACGAAAAAGAATAAATTTTGCAAAAAAATATCAGCATCGGACAGTATCAGATTGGCGGAGAGTGCTTTCTTCCGATGACTTTCAATTTCAATATCAATTATTCGGAAGTGATGTAAGCCAACGCAAGGTATCAAATTTGGTAATTCTTTACATAAGTGAATTATCCGAAAAAAAAACCTAAATAAAAGCAATTAAACATAAACAAACCCAATATAGGCGTCGAAATGTTAAAAAATGCCCTATTTTATCACGTGTTACTGCGAATTTCAAAACCCCGTAACTTTTCATGGGGGGGGGGGTGAATTTCGGCTTCTCGCGACTGAATATCATCATTTATAACCAAATAAATTCGAAACATCAACGTAAGGTATCAAATTCGATAATTCTGTAGATGAGTGATTTTTCCAAAAATAAATTGTTTCCGAAAAAGCCCAAAAAAATCCAAAGAAACCAAATATAGGGGTGGGACTGTTAAAAAATCTCCCATTTCATCACATGTTTCCGCGAACTTTAGATCCCCATAACTTTTACCCCCAATTTAACCCAAACAACCCCAACGTCAGCGTCGAAATATTCAAAAATGCCCTATTTTATCACGCGTTTCCGTGAACGTGAAAACCCCAGAACCGTTTATGGCAAGGCCTGAAAGATCGCGTTGGAACGAAGATTCACCCTGGCAAGACGGAATTGTGGCAACAAAGTACCGAGTCAAACGATGAAGATCCAATCTTTTGGTTTGTTTAAAAAAAAATTTGTTAATAAAAAATTCGTTCTGTTATTTAAAAAAATATATGTCACGTTTTTCGCATGCAATAGTATCTGGCCCGATACTTTTGCACACTCGTTGAATAAAAAGTGATGGACAATCAGGTATTCAAGAAGAATATCTATGTATATAATTCATTGTTTTCAAATATTAGGCTTAGGGAAAAGAAATCCATTATTTTTGCCTTGAATTTCATGCGAAAATAATGGATTTCTTTTAACTATACCTAATATAAGTGAATACATGTTACCCGTGTTTTAATCTATATGCAGATTCAATAACATTAATACAAATATTTAAAGAGACAGACAGAGAGAGAGAGAAACGTTTACTTCGTACTCTGAAACCGAAGTTCCCTAAAAGTACCGTGCCAAACAGTAAAAATGTATTACCGTTGAATATTAATTGCTGCTAAAGAAATGTACGATGAAAATAAAATTAAGGGAGCTTTCCAGTGTGAAATTTTCAAAAAATCGATTTTTTTTTTTTGCTTTATCGAATAGTATACACTCTTCCGAATATTCCCTGAAATTTTCATGCCGAAATTCAGATTATTTCGGTTACTGTACAGCATTTCTTGGAAGAAGGCAACGGAGCGCTACAGCTACAGCGAAACTTTGAACGCGTTTTTCTCGAAACAGCATTTTTCAAAACGGTGTCCAACTTGGAGGGCAGAGTTTTAAAGCTATCGAGTTGAATTTTTTACACAATATTCTTAACGTCATTGTTTATCGTGCTATGGAAGCTTTTTTTTTGACATCTTCCTATTTTTTTGTAAAAAAAACTGCCAAAAAAAATGCTAAAATCGATACTTTTAGTTCAAACCGGCGCCATTTTTGCAAAAAAAAAAAAAAAAGCCTCCATAGCAAGAAAGCCAATTATATACCGATCAATAATCTTTTTGTGTTTTTTGTTTCAGATCAAAATTGTGACCCCCAACGTGGACACCACATCCAAGTGCATTTTCTGCAACAATTGTTTCATCATTTTTATAGATATTAATTAATAAATAAATCGATCTTTAAAAAATTGTTTTGTATTCTTCAATACCCAATTAATATACATAAAAAAAACCAGACCGATTAGATTATTTTTTCTTTAAAAAAAAAAATCGCGAAAAACAGCGATTTTTCGGGCTGTCACACTGGAAAGCTTCCTTAAAAATAAAGTTTTCGCTAACATAAGTAGAGTAAAGTAAAGTAACGTTAAGTGAAGTAATTATTTAAATTAACTAAAGACGAAAAGAAAAAGATACTAGAAAAATTGTAGCAGACTGATATGATGGAAGAGAGAGAAAGAGAGAGAAGAAAAAGAAGGAGAGAGAGAGAGAGAGAGAGGGACTTTCTTCCTCGGATATCATGGAAGGATGTTGAATATTGCGCGCGGTGCATGCGATGCAGGTTTTCGCCCCGTTGGTTCTTCCTCCCTCTCTCTCCCTCTCTCTCTCTTTCTCGCTCGATGCCCGTCCCGATGCAGAGGCAAAACGTGTAAGGAGAAGGCTGTGCGCGCGGGCCCGCGGGAGAAGCCCGCGCGCGAGAGGACCGCGGTGAGGCCCCTCGCGAACGAGCGACTCGGCGCACTCGTTCCCTCGCGATCGAGCTGAACGCGCGCGCACACACATACACACGCATACACGAGGGAGATTCGGGTGCACAGGTACACACAAACACACAAACACACACACACACACACACACACACACACACACACACACACACACACACACACACACACACACACACACACACACACACACACACACACACACACACACACACACACACACACACACACACACACACACACACACACACACACACACACACACACACACACACACACACACACACACACACACACACACACACACACACACACACACACACACACACACACACACACACACACACACACACACACACACACACACACACACACACACACACACACACACACACACACACACACACACACACACACACACACACACACACACACACACACACACACACACACACACACACACACACACACACACCAACACACACACACACACACACACACACCACATACAAGAGGATCGCTCCCGCCGATCTCGTACGGTCGGTCGCTTCAGTCGTTCGCCGCTGTCCCTACGAGGAGGTGGTCGGCTCCGAGGCAAGGTCACTTCGCGGGGGATAATAAATATATACAACGGGGGGAGGGCACGAAAAAATTCCCCGGATATCGCGCGCACGTTGGTACCGTTGAATTCAACGGGCGTAAAAAAATCGGCAATCGCCAAGATGAAAAAAAAAAAAAAAAAGGAAAAAAAAGAAAACCGAAAACCGCCGAAGAGACCGAGACTCCAAAAACGACGAAAGCAAAAATCGCACCCGACGAGAAAAACTTTTGCCGATGTTCGTCGAGTTTCACGATTTCCGGTCCGCGAAGCGATTTCACGATCGGCTACGTAAACGTCACGCGAGACGTATGATAATCGAACGAGTTAGATCCGATCAGCGGCGCCTACATCTTGTCCGAGTGAGATTGATTGTGCGCGATTTTTTTTTTTTCTTATTTTTTTTATGTACCGATCGTAGGATCGTCGTCGTACAACGGTGCGTGCGCGATGCGCCTTCGATCGCGGATACCGCGGAGTGACGAAATTGAACTTACGCACGCGACGAACGCGATCGGCAGAGGGGATCGGGCGATGAGATCGGTATGGAAATGAACCTCGGAATTGCGGGCTTCCCGCGAATTATGGGCCGTGTAGAAGAGAGGGAGAGAGAGAGCGAGATGTCGATCGATTTTCGATCGTCAATAATTTGGTGCCGATTTCTTTCTCATTGTAGCAACCATCTCCGGATCGTCAATAACGCTAGACACATATTCGGAATGTGTCGAAACGTTGTATTTTTTCCACCTCTTTTGGTTTTTATTACAATTGGAAATCGTTGGCTCCAGGGACAAGCGAAAAAAAAATCGTTATCATCGACCCCGAATAAAATCAGCTACAATTTCACGATGTTTCTCGAAAAGGGGCAGCTCTGCCCAAAAGAAGACTCGAGCTGATCAACCGCGTCATTGGAGGGTGCCAAGTGATAATTTTTTTTTTTGTAATGGGAGTTTTCGTTGAATTTTTAATTATTATTTATTAGATTTATTTATTCGATTTTAAATATTATTTATTTTAATTAAAAATTTATTAGATTTATTTATTCGACTTTAATTATTATTTATTAGAATTATTTATTCGATTGAACTAACACTATCTCAATGTTTCCTTGGCCATTTGTACACGAACAATTTTTTTTATCCAAGTGATCTTTTTTCTCTGGGTGGCAACCAACGCGAAGGGGCCTCGGTATTTTTGCACTTCGGTCCATCAAGGCACCTTTTGAGATTGCCCCCTCCCCTCTATTTTTTTACGAGGAACACGCGAAAAGTACGTTCAATTATAAATCAAAGAGGAAGAACCGAGAACGAACGTTTTTTTTCATACATTAGTATGTACACATGAATGTACAAAAAATCGTACCGAGTTTGCTTTTTTCCTTCGAAATACAAGAGGCCGTTGACAAAAATGTACCCTTTTTTTGCATTGACTGAAAATTCGTTTTCGGTGTCGTGACCGCAGGATTTGTCAATGAATTTTTTTCGGTGTGGAAGTTGGAAAAAAGAATATCTATATTTAAAAATAAATAATTACATATTGCATGAACGAAGCTGAGTAAAACCGCGCACATCGTTCCGAAACATTTCGTTTCCATTAAACTTGCACGACAATGATATACGGCGAGAAGAAAACGAAGGAAAATCAACAGTGATGGCAGAAGGGCTCGTCGACAAACGATTTGGCAGACGAGGCAACGCTATCAAAGAAATTATCAAGCAATAAAGGGGGGGATGATACGAGAAGCCAAATAATGAAGAAAAAAGCGATGAGGATTGATCGGAAAATAGAGATGACGAGAACATTTGTTGATTTAGTGCTGCAAGATCGAAATTCCTTGATCATTTGTGCTCCAGGACGAAAATGTTCTCTGTCACGCAGCCCGCATTTTCCATACGACGACATATAAAGAAATGAAAATTCAACTCAATACAAAGGCAAAATAAAACTGACCTGTAGAAACCTAAAACTAAAAACAAAGCAAACTTTAAAAACGAAAATTAAAAACTAAAGAAAAAAATAAAATCGTAAATATTAAGGAAGACTCAAATACGAAAAAATTTGGCAAATAAATTATTTAAAATACGCAAATAGCTAGTAAGAAGGAAAGAGAGAGAGAGAGAGAAAAAAAAGCTTAGATTAGATTGGGTTTATCTGTGCTCCAGGACTAAAATGTCCTGGAGCAAGCATACCGCGTTTTCCATACAACGAAAATATATTTAAAAATTCAAAATTCAACTCAATACAAAGACGAAATAAAACTGACTCTGTATAAACCTAAAATGAATAACAGAGGAATAAAAAAACGCAAATTAAAAACTAAGAAGAAAGAATAAAAATAATATCGTCAATATGAAGGGAGAACGAAAAAAGAAAAAAGTTGACAAATAAATTATGAAAAAACTCGCAAGCAGCTAGAGAGAAGAAGAGGAAGAGAGAGACGAAAAATCTCAATTTAAATTGGGTTTAGTCGTGCCCCAGGACCAAAATGTCCTCTCGCATGCAAACCGCGTTTTCTATACGACGAAAAAATAAAAAGAAGTAAAAATTCAACTCAATATAAAGAAAACTGACTCTGTATAAACCTAAAATTAAAAACAAAGCAACATGTTAGAAACTAAAGAGAGGAAATAAAAATAAAATCGTCGTTACAAAGGAAGTCCCAAATAAGAAGAGATTTAAAAATGAATTACGAAAAAATACGCCAATAGCGATAAAAAAAAGGACAGAAAGAGAGAGAGAGAGAGAGAGAGAGAGAGAGAGAGAGAGAGAGAGAGAGAGAGAGAGAAGCTTAGATTAGATTGGGTTTTTTCGTGCTCCAGGACCAAAATGTCCTTTAGCACGCAATCTGCGTTTCCCATGCAACAAAAATACAATAAGAAATGAAAATTCAACTCAATACGAAGACAAAATAAAAGTGATTTCATATGGACCTAAAATCAAAAACAAAGAACACAATTTAGAACCTAAAGTGATAAATAAAATTAAAATCCGAAATACAAAGGAACCCCCAAATGGAAAGAAATTTTGAAAATAAGTAAACTGTCTTGCGTTTAAAAAAGGAGCAAATAGCAAGAAAGAAAGGGAGAAAGATTAGATTAGATTAGATTTATTATAATGCTCTAGGACGAATAAGTCCTCTGGCATACGGCCTTGGTACATGATTAATAATTAATACGAATACTCTTAAGTAGCGGTGGCTCGATACACATAAAGTGAGGATACAAATAAAAATAAAAATAGAATAAAAATAAAATAAAATAAAATAAATTACAAAGAATACAAATGAAAATAAAAATAGAATAATAATAAAATGAAATAAAATAAATTAAAGAGAATACAAATGAAAATAAAAATAGAATAATAATAAAATAAAATAAAATAAATTAAAGAGAATACAAATGAAAATAAAAATAGAATAATAATAAAATAAAATAAAATAAATTAAAAAGAATACAAATGAAAATAAAAATAGAATAATAATAAAATAAAATAAAATAAATTAAAAAGAATACAAATGAAAATTAAAATAGAATAATAATAAAATAAAATAAAATAAAATAAAAGAGAGACAGAGAGAGGGAACGAGAGAGAGAGAGAGAGAGAGAGAGAGAGAGAGAGAGAGAGGGAGAGAGAGAGAGATTTTGAAAATAAGTAAACTCTCTTGCTTTTTAAAAAAAGGAGCAAATAGCAAGGAAGAGAGGGAGAAAGAGAGACAGAGAGAGGGAGAGAAACAGAGAGAGAGAGAGAGAGAGAGAGAGAGACCACGACCCACGCGACTCGCGCATTGCCGTGCACAGTGACTTCGATGCGTGTCAAAGAAGGAAGTCCTGTTCTCTCGCGTTTATTGCGCCGCCACCCGCGTTTCTCCGGTGCAAGAAGATCGGGCCTCAGCTTCGCGCGATATCTTCGCGTTTCGCGCTACATCCTCACAGCTGGACCAGTCGACCTGCGATATTTTTTTTCCCGATCTACTCTACCAACTCAAATTCCGCCGAGGACCTCGTTGTCTTCCTCATCGTCATCATCGTCGTCGAGCGCGCTCGGTAAGTGTCCCTGATTATTAACTTTAGTTTCCTCGTACACTTTATTTTTTTAACCTTTTTTTCGATCTCTCCACTCACACTTCCTGTATTCAAATCGTTCTTTTTTTCCCTCCTTTTTTCTGCGTTTTTTTCCCTTCGCGTAGAGGAGAAAAAAACTACTGCGAAATTTACGCGAGAAACGAAAGAAAATGTGGAACGCGCTTATTACATGTCGACTGTCTACATATATATATAGATATATATGGAAAAATCATCGCCACAGCCTACGGATATATAATTCGCGTAATAATTCCGGCGAGCTATTTTCCGTCTTTGCTGAAACTTCTTCTCGCTCCTCGTTCGAGCCGAGACTTTACGATTATTGCAGAAATGCATATATATGTATATATATATATATATATATATATATATAGATGCCCGTATACATATAGGTATACAGCGCACTAAAAGTTAGATGGGCGTATCCAACGACATTTTGCAAAGAAAAGTATGCAAGATTCTTTCTTACAGCTTCGAACATTAGGTACCATAATAATTCAATGGATACAGATATAAACTTACTATGCCTATATATATATATATATATATATATATAATGTAATAACATATATATGAACACACACTGCTATTTATTCTTCCTCGTCTTTCGTCGTTGGATTTATGCAATTAAGCCAAGTTTTATATAAATCAATTATAGTAATTATATTTTAGTAATTATATAAATATATATATTAAATAATATATATATATATAAAACTTGGCCTAATTGCATAAATCCAACGACGAAAGACGAGGAGGAATAAATAGAATAAATAAATATATATAATGTAATAACATATATATGAACACACACTTATATTTATTCTTCCTCGTCTTTCGTCGTTGGATTTATGCAATTAAGCCAAGTTTTATATATATATATATATATATATATATATATATATATATATATATATATATATAACTTGGCTTAAGGATGTTGAGTCCCTATGAAACATGTTAATGTTAATTATTCAATAAATAGTTTCTCAATCGTCTGAAATTTTTACACGACCTCCTGAATACTTTATGTAAAAACATACCAAATTTTCAGAACTCTATCATCATTACTTCAACCTCCTTAGGGGTTGACATGAAAAATAATAAGAAAATTATGAAAATTTGTTATGTTTTTGTATGAAGTATTTAAGAGGTCGTGTTAAAATTGCACGATGATTAGGTGGCTCGTTATTTAAAAAATTACATTTTATTAAGAACAATTTTTAAAAGCAATAAAAAAAATTATCAATAAATTTCGTTTTGTTCCCGTTGCTTTCAGTATATTGTAGATATTACAAAATTGAGAAGTAAAGAAAAACACTTATTGCGAAGTTACATCAGTTTCCATAAGACAACTTTCAATTTGTGAATGTTAATTGTTCAATAACGAGCTTCCTAATCGTCGTGAAATTTTGACACGACCTCCGAAATACTTCATACAAAAACGTACCAAATTTGCAGAATTTTATTATCATTTGCGATTGGGGACTCAACATCCTCAATTGCATAGATCCAACGAAGAAAGACGAGGAAGAATAAATAGCAGTATGTGTTCATATATTTGTATACGGTATAATGATTCAGTGCATGCCTTAAGGGAGTGATAGATCATCTCGTTAGGAAGAGCCTAGGTTACCTTCGTCCAAAGTCTAAGGATTTCGAGTTATCGTGGTGAGTGTGATTTTTGGAAAATTTTCAAATTGTTCAACACGTTCCATTTAGTTAGTTGTGTGGATACAGATGATTGTTTTAGTATTTGTCGATTTAATATACATTAAGTTAGGACGCAAATAAATTTTACCAACTATTGTCTGTGTGAACATTATGAACGAGTTAGTGCCCAATTGTGGGAAATTTTCCAAAAATCATACCACGATAACTCGAAACCCTCAGACTTTGGACTACGGTAACCTAAGCTAGGTATGTTTCTAACGAGGTGACGTATCACCCCCTTAAGGTTTTTCATCGACCTTCCTAACGCCCTGTATATAATGTGTATATATATGGATTGAATAATATATATGCCATCATCATACATTCTTATACAGTCGTACACAGGGTAGCCTGAGTGACGATCAAAAAGGTAAATCTAGAACGTATCGATACCTATCCGAATCACGCCTATATATGTTCTGCGATTTTTTTACTTTTCGACAAAAAATGCATGTTCTTATTTTTCTCTTTTGTGTATGTACCTCAGTCGCAATTTTTGTTGGCTCGAATTTTTGTCGAGCAATAAATAAATAACCAACTGAGTACTAACGTTGATGCTTAAGATTTTGATCAAATAAAAAAGAATAAGTTTGAGAGGTTCAGTCACTGAGGTTAAGATAAAAAAAATACTCGGTCTAGTCCAAATGACACTCAATTGCTTTTGAGAACTTCTCAGAGCAGTGTGCATACACAAAAGGGGGAAAAAATTAAATGCTATACTGCAGAAAAACTCGGAAAAATCATGTCTTCACGAAAACTAAAGAAAATTGAAGAACATACGTGGGGATGATTAGGGTAGCATACGAGACATCTAGATTTTCATTCTATATATTATACTTTATATATTTATGCATATAAATATATATATATATATATATATATATATATATATATATATATATATTCTAATGCAAATGATTAAAAAATATACAGCATAAATTAATCGTCGAATTCAATTAACTTATCGAGCTAACGACGAATATGTCAAAAATTAAACAAGCTACTTTTTTATTCACGCACGTTTCGGTGGATCGTGGTACCGAAATTGCTGGTGACAATTGTTTCGTTTTAACTTAATTATATTTTCTATTTAGTGCTTGCTCCTCTCAATCTTTTGTTTTTATGAAATTTCGAGGAATGTTCTTTATGGCGATTTGAGAGTTCTTGAGTCTGGATATTTTGTATTTTTGTGTAATTTAAATACTTTCTAGTATTGAAAGGGGAGAAAAATAGAGTTTATGGTCTGGGTACAGGTGGAGGCGCATGAGAAGTGCGAGAAAAGATTGGTCGTAACGTCTTCGAGTTATATTCGCAGTCATTTAGGGCGCCATCTGTCGCTTTCTGGATCGAGAAAATTCATAAAATATTTACGAGACAAGTGCTCAACGTTAAGTATCCGCGGTAACGATGTGCAGCGTAAAAAGAGAGATCTCTGTTCGGCGAAGCGATTTACACGAGTTATTCGTCAAATTTGTTGAGTCCTAGCGAAAAAGTAAAAGTCGTTTTTTCGTTTTTTTTTACCTTCCCGAGATCTCCGATCAATGGGGCAAATCAAAGTTTATCGGCCATCGCTGAATTTTATGGTTATTACGATTTCGGATTTTGAAGGTTTTGAGAAAATTGATATCAATATTAAGATCTTAAGATATAATAAAAAGATTTGAAGTAAATTAATCTCCTCATCACAGTCTTGAGGAAGAATAATTATTTTTTCTCATATTTAAATATTTTTAAAGATAATTTATATTTTCCTACTTTCGGTTTATTTCTTATAAATTATTTTCTTCTTCAATTAATTCGATTACTAATTTACTTTTATCATTTTAATTTACTTTTTCTCCTGTTATCACGGTCTAACTAAAATTAATATATTTTTCTTGTCGATTGTTTACATTCAATTCAATCTCGAGGTACGACAGTTTCTGGAACGTTTTTTTTTTCATGTTGATTCTTAAGATCTTAAGATATAATAATACGATTTTATGAAAATTAATCTTCTCATCACAGTCCGGACAAAGATTAATTCTTTTCTCTCATCTTTTAATTGTCTCAACGAAAATAAATATCTGCCTACTTTCGGTTTTTTTCTCATTAATTATGTTCTTCTTCAATCATTTTATCGTTTTCATTAATCCGTTCTCACGATATCAGAGTCTAATTAAAATGACTGTATTTTTCTTGTCCATTATTTTCATTCAACTCGATCTCGAGGCCGGCAGCTCAGGTGATTGCAAATAAAACATAAAAATATGTACTTTCAGTATAATTACAAAATATTCGTGTGACCTGATACCTTTGGGATATTTTGAAAATTACACAATTAGCAAGTTGTAGGAAAAAAGTTTCGATTTTCGATAAAAAAAATACACCTTTAATCGTTTGTTATAAAAAAAAAGATAAGCAGACGAAGAAATCATGTGGAAAATATTATAAACTGTGCTGAAGTTTCAAGTGAGTCGGACAAATGGATTTCGCGATACGACCTGCACCGTTCCGTTACCCACTGTTTCGACAGAAACGCAAAAGTGGGAAAACTTTCACAAAACTCGTCATGGCGGTCAATTTTTTTAACGTCCCCAAAATCATCGTCGCAAATTAAAATCAAGGCCCCACGTTATAAAACTACGTAAAAAAATTGTCATTAAAAAATTTCGTACTCCACAGCATTCGTACTAACTCTATATTTTTTTAATTCGTGGGGCAAACATAAAAAATGTTCTTTCTAATTCTCTATTTCTCCATGTCGATTTCCCCATTCCTCATCACGTTACCAAAGCTTCTTCTTCATCGTTCTCTTCTTTTTGTTTATTTATTATTTTCACCCCGAGTTATCGCGTAGCCTCCGTAAGAATAAAGAGTGCGTCTGACAGCGTCCGCTCTTTATCCACTTGGTGTTTCGCTCGGGATGGGGCGCGCGGGCAAATGGGGATGAGAACCGAGAGCGTCGGGACGCGGATCGTCGCAAGGACGCTTTCCGTTACGCTCTCGATGTTATTGAGCCATTAACATTCTCAGATACATATATAAATATATATATATATATATATTTATATATACGTATATCTTAAAGGGGAATACTTCTAGCGCGGTAATTCTCTATACTTTTCATGGCCGCGTGGGTAAAAGAGAGAAGTTGCGAGTGACCATCAAACCTTATAACTATTTACTTCGATATATATATATATATATATATATATATATATATATATATATATATATATATATATATATATATATCGAAGTAAATACGTATATATATATATATACACACCTCGAGCGCTTTCTCGTTTCCCCTCGGGCTTTGGTATCGTTATAAACGCGCTTGGTTTCGCTGAATATAAACTCGGAAACCGCGGAATCCTCGAGCAGTACCAACGGACCTCGTCCGGTCTGTTTAAGGATGTTGAGTCCCAAACCGCAAATGATGATAAAATTCTGAAAATTTGGTATGTTTTTGTATGAAGTATTTCAGAGGTCGTGTGAAAATTTCACGACAATTAGGAAGCTCGTTATTGAACAATTAACATTCACAAATTAAATGTTGTTTTATGGAAACTGATGTAACTTTGCAATAAGTTTTTTTTTGACCTCTCAATTTTATAATATTTACAATATACTGGAAGCAACGGAAACAAAACGAAGTTTATTGATAAATTTTTTTTTATTTCTTTTAAAAATTGTTCTTAACAAAATGTTAATTTTTTAATAACGAGCTTCCTAATCGTCGTGAAATTTTAACACGGCCTCTTAAATACTTCATACAAAAACATACCAAATTTTCAGAATTTTCTTATCATTTTTTATTTCAACCCTTAAGTAGGTTGAAGTAATGATGATAGAATTCTGAAAATTTGGTATGTTTTTACGTGAAGTATTCAGGAGATTGTGTAAAAATTTCATGACGATTAAGAAGCTATTTATTGAACAATTAACATTAACATGTTTCATAGGGACTCAACATCCTTAAACCTATATACGATACGCGATAGCAGAGAATTTGTAAAAAAAAAATTTTTTCTATGCCAACAATTCACTATCATTAGTCAGCTGCAAGCTGAACCTTTTGAGGTATTCAATGGGAAGTTCACGCGATTTTTCACACTGCAATGGAAGGAAGAGCTTTTTTGCATTTTCACGGTATCTCGTAATTGCTAAGGCGAGAGAGAGAGAGAGAGAGAGAGAGAGAGAGAGAGAGAGAGAGAGAGAGAGAGAGAGAGAGAGAGAGAGAGAGCCTGCAAAAACAATTGTGTTTTGTTTCTAACAGATAGTTATTATTTATATTAATTATTAATATAAATACTGTAATCAATATTGTTATTTTACAACAATATTAATATTGTAATCAATATTGTCATTTTACAACAATATTAATATTGTAATCAATATTGTATATCACAATATTAATTGTATATCAATTGTATATTGTATATCTTGTATTGTATATCAATTGTGTATTGTATATCTTGTATTGTATATTGTATATTGTATATATTGTACGCAATTGTATGTCACAATATTAATATTGTAATCTATATTATAATTTATAACAATATTAATATTGTAAGCAATATTGTAAATTATAACAATATTAATATTGTAGCCAATATTGTAATTTATAGCAATATTAATATTGTATTTGTAATTATCAATATTGGGATTACAATATTATTATTATTATTAACTTTCAATCCGTGAAGGTAATTGAGGCACCGTGGTCCCGTGAACCTGGATTGTTTTCGTGTTTGCACTGCCAAACCAACAATTGTCAATGAGAAAAATTCGAAAAAATTCATGGTCAATCTTTAGGCCGTACTTCTGTAGGAAAAATAGGGCTTTTTTCTTTCTTATTTTTGGTAATTGTTTTTTTTCCTTAAATATTAAGCAACCTGCGAAGAAAATGATTTTGGGCAGGACGAAAGGGACCGCGGTTCACCGATTGAGGTTCAATATTAAATATTGATATCAGTATTGTAAGTACCAATCTTCTGATTATTATGACCATTATTATTTTTATTATTCAGCTTAGCAATAATATCACTATGATTCTTTTTATTACTATTATTATTAATAATATCGCTAGTTTGCTTCTCATCAGTGTATCGTTATTGCAATAACGTTAATATTAATATTATCATTATTTTTGTCATTCTTCGTGCCAATAATATTACTAATATAGGTTCCATTATTATTCTCACCATTGCGAACATCACTATCATTATTTTTATCATTATTCTCATCATCCCTAACGTGACAATTATTATTATCGTTTAATTATTCGTAATAGGCGTGAGAAAGATGACATATGAAATCGGCCGATGAAAGGCCACAAATAAGGAGAATATCACATATATTTCTCGAACGAACGAGAAAGCAAGAGAGACAGAGTGGCATACTGAGAGAGAGTGAGAGAGGGAGAGGGAGATGTGGGCACTCAGCCCACATCTTTTGCTGGACCTGTCGTATTCAAAGGTATGCATATGTTATGTACAACGTATACACATATCGAGTACACCGGCCGCGAAGGACTGTGTCCTAACCACCCACGTAAAAGCTGTATATATTAATATATATATATATATATATCCGTATCTCTCAGAGCCTTCGTTGGCAAAACGGGAGCAGCAGCTGCGTTCGTCAGGAACACGATATTTTCGTTCGCGAAAACGAACTCGGTTGAATTTGAGAGGCAGACCATAATTTTTCGATGTAGAAATAAATTTGTTATCAATATATACAGGGTGTTCCTCTTATCTCTGCGACCCGAAATAACTCGGTAATTATCGACGTCACAAAAAAATGTTCCAGACAAAAGTTCCACGGTGTGAAGTGATGACCTTGAACGACTTTGGCCCCCTAATGTTTTTTATGCGGCTTGAGGTACCCCACAAGATGGATGAAAAAAATGTACTATTCCATTTTAAAAAGTGGAGGCTTCACTGTGCGAAATAAAAAAAAATTGTCGTATATGATGGGCCGGTTCACACCGTGCAACTTTTGTCTGGAACATTTTTTTGTGACGGTAATTACCGAGTTATTTCGGGTGGCAGACATATGAGGGACACCCTGTATATATATATGAGGTATTCCAACTGTTTTCGAACGGCCTAAAAGCTTGATCTTCTTTAATCTTTTTCAAAGTTGGTGATGTTTTTGTATTATCCATTTTGAGTACATGGCATTTTTTCAAATTTTTATCGGCTCGCTAATGCGGCTAACTCGGAGATAAGGTTTTACACGCTATAAAATTTTAAATGATAGTATCGTTGTGATCTTCTCGTCGTACGAAAAAATGTCCTCTACAAAAAAAAATGCGTTTTTCGATTTATTATTTTGAAAGAAAAATTTAAAATTTTCCACGTACTACATCACTAAAAAAAGAAACATCTTTACGTTTTAAATTTTTTAACCCCAATGATTAGGTTTATTCTGCTGAAATGTACCCTGAATTTTCTTTTATTAGCGTAAAATGACATGTGTAAATTTCATTCTGAGCTGGGCCTACAAGTTCACTTAATATCGTCGTCTTAAATTTAATGTGAAATTATTTTTGTTGAATAACTCGGCGATTTACAATTTTTAAGTGAAAATGGTAATGACTAAACTTGTAGGGAATCGAGTGCTTCACAACTTTGCTTATTACAGTTTTCTCTCCAACATCGATATTTTTCGAATTAAACCTAAAAAAAGCGGCTATTGCATCATCTTGTTCATTTTTTACTTTAGGGCATAAACGAACATAAACAAGCTTGCAGAGAATGAAATTCTCGACAATTTTGGTCTCCACCTTTTTTTTTCTAGAATCAATATTTAAGATCGTACCCCAACGGAAAGAAAACGAGAAGCGTGAAAATATTATTTCGCGAACCATTCGCTCTTTTCTTTTACCGTTGGCGTACGACTTCAAATATTGGTTCTAGGAAAAAAATGTATGAACAAAAATTGCCCGCAATTTCATTCTTTACAAGTTTGTTCATATTCGTTTATGCCCTACAGTAAAAAAATCAACGAGATAACGCAATAGCCCCTTTTTTAAGGTTTAACTAAAAAAATATCGATGGTAAAGAAAAAACTGTAACCACCAAAGTTGTAAAACACTCGATTTCCTACAAGTTTAGTCATTACCATTTTTTACTTAAAAATTGTAAATCGCCGAGTTATTCAACAAAAACAATTTTCCATTAAATTTAAGACGACGATATTAACTGAACCCAAGCCCAGCCCAGAATGAAACTTACACATGTTGTTTCACACTAATAAAAGAAAATTTAGTTCAAATTTCAGCAGGACAAACCTAGTCATTGAGGTAAAAAAATTAAAGATTTTTCTTTTTTTTAGTGTTGTACTTAGAAAAATATGAATTTTTTTTTCAAAATAGTTCATAGAAAAACGCATCTTTTTCGTAGAGGAAATTTCGTCGTACAACGAGAAGCTCACTACGCTACGATCCTGTGAAATTTTATAACCTGTAAAATCTTATCTCCGAGTTAGCCGAGTTAGCGAGCCGATAAAAACTTCACAAAAATGTCACGAACTCAAAATATATGATCCAAAAACATCACCAACTTGGAAAAAGATTGAAAACGGTCAGGCTTTTAGGTCATTCGAAAACACTTATTGTTAGAATACCTCATATATAATTCGGTAAATAGGAAGACAGCGCCCACCGAATTCGTTTTTTTCTAATTTCTATTCATTTTTGTGTTTACTCTATTACTTTTATTGCTAGTATGAAATAATCTAAATTGATAATAATAGTAATAATAATATTGACTGGAACAATAGTACTGGGCGGCAGTACAGGGCTCCGATACCACCTCGCCGTGTCGCCTAGTAGAAGGCTCGCCAAAAAAAATAACAATAATATGAATTGTTGTTTATATTATTCATTTTAATGATTATGATATACAAATGATAGTTCAATTCGACAACAAAGCAGATATTCAATAAACTAACGTTTTACAACAACAAAAAAAACAAAAACGTTCCCAGCAATTTTTCGATCGGTATAAACAATTGTGACAAAAAAAGATTAATTATAAAAAACCCCGCACCCTTATCGTAAACGCGTTTCCTAAAAAAAAAAGGGGGGAATAAAATATTCCGAACCCTGTGAAGTTAAACATAGAAACGAATTGTTATCTTCTGATTATCATCTCTCCCTCCCTCTCACCCTCTCTCTCTCATTCCCGGCCGCTTTCTTTCTCTCTCTGCAAGCGATTATCGTTGATTAATTGGCGAGAAGTGTTCACCTTCGAGTCGCACCAGCAGGGCGCTCGAATTCCGCACGCGAGGATCCCGCAAATCCAGCGAATAGTCGGTCTGACCAAGTCGCGACCGTGTCTACTTGGCATAGATCACTTCGAAGACGTTCAACGTCCAGGCAACGTCCTCGCACTGAGTTCTACTGTCCCCGCACTCGATATCGTGCCATCTTCAATGTCGTCGAAATCACCTTTCCATACAAACGAGCATTTTAATATAAAGGTCACTTCAGGGACCGTCCTGCGCCCTAAATCAGTGATTCGATTATAAAACGTTTAAAGAGTGAGAGATGTGCTCATAGCCGATATTACATTATTATAGCGGGTTCGAAGTGTTCTTTCTACATTTACGTATGTGCACACACACACACACACACACACACACACACACACACACACGCGCGCGCGCGCGCGCGCGCACGCACACACACACCAAAACACACACACCAACACACATACACACACCAAAACACACACACACACACACACACACACACACACACACACACACACACACACACACACACCAAAACACACACCCACACACACACACCAACACACATACACACACCAAACACACACACACACACACACACACACACACACACACACACACACACACACACACACACACACACACACACACACACACACACACACACACACACACACACACACACACACACACACACACACACACACACACACACACACACACACACACACACACACACACACACACACACACACACACACACACACACACACACACACACACACACACACACACACACACACACACACACACACACACACACACACAGAAATGTGTACGACGGGAGAGCTCTGACCGAGTCGTGTAAAAAAAAAAGTAAAAGGAAAAAAAAGATGAATTTACTATGCGAGATCGTCAGCAGCCGTACAAATTGGATCTCGACTATACCCTCGCTCCTCTGTCTCTCGATTCAATCTCTCACAGCCTGTGGCATCGTGAAATATAACTCCCGCTGCTTTTAAGACCGAGCTCGAAGCTCCCGAATCTTCGTGCTCTCTCTCTCTCTCTCTCTCTCTCTCTCTCTCTCTCTCTCTCTCTCTCTCTCTTTCTCACCCACGTTCGCTCTCTCGCACCGGTAGAAAATAAATTTGAACGGGACGTGAAGCGATCTCGACCTGGCGAGAAATGGAATGGGAAAATCGATAATTGCCAAGCTCTGGGCGCGTGCAACGGCGATCGCCGGCGCATATTGCCTAATCCACGAGAGAAGGAGAGAGAGAGAGAGAGAGAATCAGATGGCGCAAAGATTCCTTCGCGCCACGAGCAGAGAATACACGGTATAACGATTGCGGCAGAGCTCGAATCATTTCGCTCCTATTGTTTATCGTATCTGTCTGCATCATTGCTGTATATATATAATATGCACGTAATATGCATTCGCTGAATTCATTTTATCTGGAACTAATAGCACTATTTGGAAGAACTGTAGAACAAACTTTCGGCACCTGTACATATATATATATATATATGTACATATTTATATGTACATATATATATGTACAAAAACGCCTGTACATATATATATATATGTACTTTTTTCATTTTTCATATACATATATATGCATATATATATGTGTCCGAAAAATGAAAAAAGACAAGAAACCGTGAAAAAAAAGACAAAAAATAGCGCTCAAGTTCGCGCCACCCTAATATATATATATATATTAGGGTGGCGCGAACTTGAGCTCTATTTTTTGTCTTCTTTTCATCGTTTCTATATTCTCATATATATATATATATATATATATATATATATATATATATATATATATTAGGGTGGCGCAAACTTGAGATCTATTTTTTGTCTTTTTTTCATCGTCTTTAAAGAATATTTATTGGCCGGCGAGAGCTTTCGCCAGGTTAATTTGAAAATCATAAAGCGTAAAATTCATGGGTGAGAAGTGAACGAAAAAAAAATAGATTTTTTAATGAACATTAGAATTTTTGCGAGGCTTGAACGATCTCTAAATATTTTTTTCTCTAAAGAAGACAATTACATGGTGACAAAAAGTAAAAAAAATAGAGCTCAAAATTGTGCCACCCTTATATATATATATATATATATATATATACATATATACACACATTAGACTGGCCCAAATATAAATCTTCCCGATTCGGGCTCTCGCCCCTTGAAATGTTACTCGATAATAAAACAAAGAAGCTCGTTCAAGGAGCAGCCTGTGGATTAATTCTAACAGGTGACTCGTAAAGTTTATTTATTCTCCATTTCATTTAGACGTGATAAATTAACGTTTTCTTTTCCAATGCAATTCATTTTCGATAGATACAATCAATGAGTGATCTGGACCAATCAGCGTGATTATTATATATATAGTAAATGGATTTATAACTCCATAAGAAGGCCTTTGTAATCATGCATTCCTTCTTTTTAATCTTCGAAACTTGTTGATCAAGATTGAAAAGAAAATATATTCATATATATATATATATATATATATATATATATATATATATATATGTTTGTATGTGTGTGTGAATTTTTATATGTACATGACTTAACTTCCCAAAATTCATCAAAATGAAATGATACAAAACTATTATAAAAATATAATTACTATAAAGACAATATTTTAATAAATACACAATGCATTTCTTGCTTAATATTAACACGCATAATTATTTCATTAATATTTTCGGAAGAACAGAATTGACGCTTAAGTGAATATAAATATGTGTGTGTCTGTGTGTGTGTGTGTGTGCGCGCGCGCGCGTGTACGTATATTTAGACCGACGATTTCACAATGTCTGACAGACCATGCAATTTTGCGTACTAGACTCGCATTTTTTTCTCAAATTCTGCGACTCTAATGTTCGAGAATTCCACGTCCAACGTATCGTTAACCCCTCCGAACAACCACAAGAATCTGGGTCGTTTACTTCGGTTCGGGAAAAAATAAAATTAAAAAAGAACGTCAAACCATGAGAAAAAAATTAAAAGTGCAAAATAATGTTACGGCCGTAAGAGGCGCGCGGGTTGACCGCGAGGCAGCAGCGCAGGTGTTGCAGCAGAGAAAGATCGAGGGAAACCCGCCGCGGTTCGCGGAGTGCTGTTCGGGACGGAAAAATTTCTCAACGCGTCTTTTGTATCGGCGATTCGAGGTATCTCTTATGGTTAGACGTATTTTTTCATTCTATTTTTTTATTGCCATTATTACTAACGGGTACGGCCGCGGGACGTACTACCAGCGATTGTTTTGTTGTATGTTTAAGGATGTTGAGTCCCAAATCGCAAATGATGATAAAATTCTGAAAATTTGGTATGTTTTTGTATGAAGTATGTCAGAGGTCGTGTAAAAATTTCACGACAATTAGGAAGCTCGTTATTGAACAATTAACATTCACAAATTAAATGTTGTTTTATGGAAACTGATGTAACTTTGCAATAAGTTTTTTTTTACCTCTCAATTTTATAATATCTACAATATACTGAAAGCAACGGAAACAAAACGAAGTTTATTGTTAATTTTTTTTATTTCTTTTAAAAATTGTTCTTAACAAAATGTTAATTTTTTAATAACGAGCTTCCTAATCGTCGTAAAATTTTAACACGACCTCTTAAATACTTCATACAAAAACATACCAAATTTTCCGAATTTTCTTATCATTTTTTGTTTCAACCCTTAAGGAGGTTGAAGTAATGATGATAGAATTCTGAAAATTTGGTATGTTTTTACATAAAGTATTCAGGAGGTCGTGTAAAAATTTCATGACGATTAAGAAGCTATTTATTGAACAATTAACATTAACATGTTTCATAGGGACTCAACAGCCTTAAGCCGAACGGGCAATATAAGCGCAGGAAGATCGTTATTGAGACGAAAAAACGAGCCACGAACAACGATGATGGAGCAAGAGAGAGAGAGACAAAGAGAGAGAGAGAGAGAGAGAGAATGCTCCGTGGGGCTTGCTGGTATCACGTAACGATCAAGGAACCCCTGCAGGGCGTCAGAAAACGATAACCGTGCGCCAGAGACCTACGGATCGTTGTAGATAGACTAGCTACGAAAATCAGATTTTTTAATTTGTATTGTAGCATATTATTGATATTATTCTTTTTCAAATTATTATATTATATTAACATATGTAATAAAATGTCTGAATATACCTATATGTATATATATATATATAATTTTATATACACATAGGTATATTCAGATATTTTATTACATATGGGGCATTCCATACTAATTCGACCTGGGTCTGACCCTTGACCCCTCAAGTCTGGTTCCCGATTTATCCTGTCATTACTCGCACTCTATCGAGCAATTAAAATTTTTTTCAGATTTTTCAAAATAAATTTGAGCGCATCATGAATTTTTCAATTTTTTTTTTAACACCTCGATGGCCGTAATCGAAAAATCTGAAAAAATTCCCAAAAATACAGTGTCAGATATAAAAAGTTTTGGTGTAAAATTCACAATGTCTGGGCTTTTGCTTCAACCCGTTTTTTAGCTTTTTATCAACCATGATAAAAAAAAATTTTCGAAAATTACAAAATACACTTTAGAAAAATCGGAGAAATTTTTTTAAAAATCTGGTATTATGCATACAAAATTTCGAGCAACAGTTTACAGTAAATTGACCTCTGCTTCTTATTTTTTTCATTTTTTTTCTCAAAAAGCTAAAAAACGGGTTGAAGCAAAAGCCCAGACATTATGAATTTTACACCAACATTTTTTATATCTGACACTGTATTTTTGGGAATTTTTTCAGATTTTTCGATTACGGCCATCGAGGTGTTCAAAAAACATTCGCAAATTCATGACGCGCTCAAATTTTTTTTCAAACATCGGAAAAAAATTGTAATTGCTTGATAGAGTGAGAGTAATGATAAGAAAAATCGGGAACCAGATTCGAGCGGTCGAGGGTCAGACCCAGGTCGAATTGGTATGGAATGCCCCATATATTGATATATAGTAATTTGAAAAAGAATAATGATAATGATATGCTACAGTTGAAAGAATCCGAACACTACTGCAAAAAAACTAAACAGAAATATACATGTGTGGATGTTTATATACTCATTAATTTTTTTATATAATCGACATTTACGTTCTCTTGGACCCCAATTTTATTGTTATGCGAAATCGGACGTAATCTAATCCTATTTATTCGAAGTATTTACACGTGTAACATAATTTTTATAATGATCGAATATCATCCAACTTTATAATTTACTAACTATGCACAATTTAATTATTTAACTGTAAGCAAACTATACATGTGTATATATATGTGCATATATTATAATTATAGGAATACAAACATATGTGTGTGTGTGCGTATATATTATGTCCATACAGGGTGTTCGGCCCATGGACCGTCACAATGTTTTTGGAGGATTGGGCCATCATTCGCTACTTTTTTCACCCCTACACCCTATGCCCTAAGTATCACGGTAATTAAGATATCATTTTTTTTCGTTTTATTTAATTACCCGAAATTTTGCATTCAGATCGCCATAACTTTTTTGCTTTTGGTTGTAATAGCCCGAAATAAATTTTGTTGTATTCTTGAATGTGTGTTTATTATGAATAAATCATTATTTGATACAATTCGTTTGAAGAAAGTCACACATGAGCTTATCAGCGTTTAAACGTTTCCAAAACTTGTAAAATCGCCATTTTTAGGAAAATTACGAGTCCTAAAAGAGGAGGAATGAAAATCGAAAAATTGTTGTGTATATTCCTTTCGTGGGATACAATTCTACAACAAAAATTCTGGTGGGGAAAATGGAAATGCAATAAGACGAACACGTAAAAGGGAAACTCCGTTCAATGGAACTATTAGATGTACGAAGAAGTTTTCGATCTTTTTTCGTGAAAAAAAAATATTTATTTACTTATAACCTAGGTCCATTTTAATCATGACAGTAATCTCTGTTTGCTTCCACACCTTTCCTTCACCTGTCAGGCAGATTGCGAATTCCTTGGCGGTAACAAGATGATGGTTTTGAGTCGAAAAAGTCTGTAATGGAAACAATATGCCCGTCCTTGATCCTTTGCCTGTGTGAGGCCGTTTATAATCTTGCTGAGCTTCTTTGAACGACTGTAAATGTCCTGTGGAGTAACTCCTAATGTAGTTGCAAGCTCCGATCGCGTTTGGCAAGAATCTTCGTCCAGCAACTGCTTCGAATTCTCGTCTTCAATTTTTTTACTCGCCCTTCTCTCTCGTCATCTTTGAGGTCGAAATTTCCACTTCGGAACCTTTGATAGCACTTCTTCACGGTACTGATGGATTGGAAATCTTCCCCTATTGCTTGGCAAATCATTTGCTTAGCTGCGGAAGTCTTTTTTTCAATTCCAACGCGAAAAGCATACTTTTGCCCAGTGTGTTCACGATGTATATTTTGAGGTTATGTTAAGCCGTTGGTCGAGAAAAATAGTCCACTAGGTTGGTATTATATGACACCAGGAGGGAACTTTTTTTCGGTCAAATATCCAATACAACTGCTTTTATTCTCAGGCCGAGACCTTATTTGTACATCTAATATGAAGGTTGAAATATACGAGAAAATAAATAAATACGTATGCAATACTATTGGAAGTGTAATTTCCGCATGTATGTAAGTTTGTATTCAAAATGTAGGAAATCGATTTGACTAGTTTTCGAAAATTGTAGTTAATTAAAAATGAAAAAGAAAACAAATTTTCTTTCTTGATAGATTGTCCTGGACCCCATAATTCCCACATGGAGCCCCTCAACTAATAAGAGTTCCAATCAAAATTGTAAAAAAAAAATTTTCCAAAAACATTCTCAAAAATGCTCGTTCCTTCAATGTGGACCTATGCAACTTTTTCCCCATCTGACATTTTCTCTCAAACCCCATAGTCATTCGACTACGCCAATTTTTCTAAAACATGTCTTTTTTAGTTAAAAATGCAATACCGGGACGAAAAAAAATCGTGCGAAACTTTCTAAAAAGGGAAAATATAGGTTTTGATACCCTCTTTAAGTTTGCCATAAAAAAAAAACGAGCGAAGAAATTCGTCAGAACTTATGCGGGCAATTTTAGACGTGCAAAAAAGCTGAAAAACAGCTATTTTCGAAAAGGCGTACCGGGCCCAAAAAAAATTTGTAAACATTTTTTTAAAGAGGCAAAATGAAGTTGAATTTATCCTCTTTAAAGCGCTGCTTGTGAATCTTGATTATCTTGATATTTTGAGTCCACTATCTAACTTTTAGTGCGGCAAGAAAGTTCGACTGGTGTAATCGAACTTTGGGCCGTAAGTGTATATAGACCATGACATACTTGGCCATTCTTCTCTCCGTTGATCGAGCATTGCTATCTTGGTTATGATTACAAATGACTCGCAACAGGCGACCACGCGAACACGAAGGACAGTTTTATTAATTTTCCAGGATCTGTGGATCCGTGAACCTTGGTCCAGTTACGCGTTTTATATGCGAGCTGCGCTCTTAATGCTTCCTACTTACTATTGCGGTTGCCTGGGGAGTGAGTCTCGGAAGGCGGCGGATAATTGCCGTATTCGTGCGGGTGTGTGTGTGTGTGTGTGCGTGCGTGTGTGTGTGTGTGTGTTTGTGTGTGTGTGTGTGTGCAAAAAAAATCGTTTGGATTTATGTCCCTCTTAAATCCACTTAGAGAGTCAAGAGAGCGAGCGGGTGGAAGGGAGGGAGGGAAAAAGACCGAGTGACAGAGGAATTGAGAAAAAGAGCAATGAGAAATTAAAAAACAGGTAAGAAGGGAGAGAAATAGCAGAAAAAAGATAGAAAAATAGCAAAAACACAGAGAGAAAAACAGGAGAAAAGAAGCAGGAAAAAAGGAAGAGAGAGAGAGAGAGAGAGAGAGAGAGAGAGAGAGAGAGAGAGAACGTCACATGAGTTACACCCTGTTATAATGTGACGTAAAACTATGACTATATCTCTGAATTATTTGCCTTACGTTCATTACACACAAGTACACACATACACCGACAAATATATATATATATATATATATATATATATATATATATAAACTTAAATATAGTAATATATATATATATATATATATATATATATATATATATATATATATTCTGACATGACCTGTACGTATCTATAAATATAACGTACAGAAGGACGTGTTTACGAGTCGACATGGTGTTTATAACGATCGACCAGGATCTCCCAGCAGCAGTTGGTGATCCAGTGCGTCCGTGAAATCCTTCGACAGTATAATGTACAAACACGGGATGTTAAAACGTAACGTTTTACTGCATAACGCGCGCCGCAACTATAAATCATTCGTTTGCCATTCTCGTTATCACGAGGCTCTGGTTTCTTTCTGCCTCAACTCCTTTGCTCCTGCTCTCTCCTCTTTGTCTCGCTCGTCTTTACTTGTCTCCTTCCAGGCAGAGATGACCGGGACGTAGATATGTCCAGTCTGTGTCTAGAGCGAGAGCGAGTGAGAGAGAGTGAGGATGCACTATGTACAGTACAGTTAATGACGGTGGCACGTGGAACGACAAAAACGGGAGGGGATTTCGAAATTGCGAATATGAAGAGGGAGCGCGTCGAACAGTCGTCGGTTTTTTCACGATTTTTTCTGTCAAATTGTACCCCATGAAAGAAATATCGAGAATAGTTTTAAGATTTTTTTTCTTCTTCGCTTTTGGGAGTCATACATTTTCAGAAAATGGCGATTTCGCAAGTTTTGGAAACGTTTAAACGCTAATTACTCCTGAAATAATTGAGATATCGAAAAATTTCACGATGGAATTGTTTTTTACGTTGAAGCATACTTTCGTTGAGAAATATGAAAAAAATCATCAGTCGTCAATGTCAACGTTTTTTTTTCTTCTAGATAGAAAACTATTTTTTTAAACGAAGATTGACTTTTTAAATTAAAAAGAAAAATTATCTTAAATAGAGTGCCCCATTCTATGATTTTTAAGACTAGTCGCATCGTGGGCCCATTTTTCCTTCTATTTTTTCTGTGAATTAATAATATTTTTCTCAGAAGATTTTTATCATTTTAATGTCCGATAATGCTATTAATAATTTCGTGATTTCCAATTCGACTTCGACAGACCTGAAACCGTTTAGTTTAATTTGAGCTCAATATAACGAAATTCTTTTATCCGAAAGCATTTTTTTTCGTTAAATTCAGCATGGACGTTCAAATGCTGGAAGTTCAGTTTAGTAAAAGTCCCACGGTTTTCGAAATTTTAGGTTTTAAGTTACCGTTTTCTTCAAATAATTAGCGTTTGATTTTTACAATGATACGTTACAATCTACAAATTATATGAATCGACAATAACTAAGCAACTATTTTAAGTGATTCGCACCATATGCGTAGTACTTTCTTTTACATCGCAAGCCACAAAGTCATATGTTCGAATTGGTTCGGATCAAAATTTTGCATAAGACTTTTTTCATAAAGTTTCCACAACATTTAATGTAAAAAATAAGACTTTTTTCTAGACAAAACATATAACCAAGAGTGTTTTTTGGAAAACGGGGTCAAAAAAGTTATCATTTGTAGAAATGGCATGCAAACAAACCAAAAGCAGATGATTTTCATCTCGAAAACCGTAGGACTTTTGATAAACTGCACGGAGAGAATTTTTAAGTAATTTTTGCTGTGAAATCACAGTAACTCGGTGACAAATGTGCAATTCTTCAGGTTTTTAGGAAATAAATTATAAATTTTCATGGAAATGAATCAAAATTTACTTTTGCGTAACAGAAATTTAAAATATTTTCCAGAATTTTTACTGGAATTAATAGTAAAATTTCATGAAACGTAAAGATTACGACAATAAGTTAAAAAAGTGCTAATATAAATGAAATTTTTCAGTGGAACATTGAGAAATTTGCGTGTTTTCCATAAAAATTTAAAAAAGGAAGCCGAAATTTTCCGTGCGTCCACCGGAATTTTACGTTCTTTATAGTAAAATCAGTTAGGGCTAGGTCGCCTGACCGTACGCGTGAGCTCTGTGCGAGCGTGCGTATACGTGAACGCAAGCTGTGAGAGTGGGCTTGTGTATGACGCAGTATGACGAGCACGAACGACGCCGACCCGCGTTGCTTAGCAACAGCGGTACCGCGCATGCGCATTATAGTACGAAGCATGGGCCAAGAAAGCCTCGTGGTCTTGTGCAGTCTAACGTGTTCTACGCAGTTCTACGCAAGAAAACAAAGAACCGTGAAATGAAACTTCGATAAAGGACGTCTACAATGGTACGGAAAGATGATATGCTAAAATAAGTAGCAATCAAGAACACAAATGTTCAGAAACGCCGATGAAAAAAGTATTTATTTAATCATAGGGAATTAATTTTTCGCTAGGGATTTTAGAAATATCAAGTTTGTCCAGGTTATTTTAACTGTAGAAACTTGGAATTTTTGAGGCAGCCCATTGTTAAAATTCTACATGAGAATGTGTCAGAATTTTTACTGAAAGAAATGTAAAAAATTATGCTACTTGCTTGAATTTTTGCATGAATGAAAGCAAAATATTAAAAGCTAGTGTCAATTTTTGACTATGTGCACATTTGTCACCGGTTTCAAATTTTTAATGTAATTTTTACGGAGATTTCACCGTAAAAAATACTTAAAAATTCTCTCCGTGTGAAATTCAAGTATATAGTAGGACATGATCTGATCTATCGACAGTTGCAGGATTATCCATTCATTACAGGACACCCTGTATATATATATATATATATATATATATATATATATATATATATGTATCTCTATATGTATATATATGTATGTGTGTCTATATATATATATCAATGTATGTGTGTCTTACAAGTTATCGGGAAGTTTGCTTCTTGGGTGGCTTACCGTCTCCCCAGGGGGTGCAGTAACAGCAGCAACTCTTCCATTCACTCTCGCTCTCTCTCTCTCTCTCTCACTTTTCTCTATAGTTTTCTCACTGATACGCACATAATCATACATAAGCAACCCAGACACCGCCATAGTTGTTTATTCACATTCATATTTATATATACGTATATATAAACGTTAATACATAGATATAATTTTTAGATAGCTACGACTTGCCACGTATGAAACGGATGCTCTCTCCTCGCTTGTATCAGTGCGATATCCTCGCGAAAAGATCTCTCATCCCGCAAGACCCAGAAGTCTCTTCGTGAAATGTTCCAACATACATCTATATATTTCGCATATACACGCAAAGGAGGGCGCGGGGCCTCGCCTATATCGTCCGTGCAGATACCGTGACGTATTCTAATGGGATTAACCGGCTATTACCACGTAGGCAAGCACGTTCTCACCACGCAACTTTTCTACGATATACGCGCACACGCGGATGTGCAACTTCATAAGGAACGGACGAATCAATGTGCACGGGTTGTATTGTATTGTGGAGTTAGATAAAGCTTTTGTGGAGCCCGAGCAGGGGAGGGGGAGAGAGAGAGAGAGAGAGAGAGAGAGAGAGAGAGAGACAGAGAGCGAGAGAGACAAAAGATAGATGGTGAAAGACAGAGAGGGAAAGAGACAGATCGATTGATTGATTGATTATATTCATTATGATCAAGTGAACTCTCCCATAGTTATAAACATAAAAATGGAAGAACAAGGAATAATCAGAAATTTAATTTAAAAAGAGATATCAAATTTGACGTAAAAAATAAGAAATGTACAAACAAAATAAAATAGCAAATCGATATGCAAAATAAAATTCATTATTGACAAACGAAATTATGAAGTTACGATTAACCGAATAAACCCAATGAAATAACATAAGAAGAAAATAATATAAACGAAAATGTAGAGAGAGATTGATTGATTGATTGATTGATATATTTTTATGCCTTGGTCGAAACCCTGAGGCAATACCGTATATAGTGTGTACAGTTTATAGAAGATTTCAATTAAAATAAGATACAATAATATTTGTGCATAAAAAGTACGTAACGTAATTATAAATTTCGTGTGATCAAGGTAATAGTAATATAAAACATAGCGTAATGTAAATTTGGAATGGCGTACAGGTGATGAGGCTAACCTAAGATACATTTTTATAAAATAATACTGATGAAATAATGAAAGTAATGGTGATAGTGTTGAGATAGTGAGAGAGAGAGAGAGAGAGAGAGAGAGAGAGAGAGAGAGAGAGAGAGAGAGAGGGAGAGAGAGAGAGAGAGAAGAATATAAAAAATATCGCGTGATGAGATCCTCTTTGCGGTCGATCACCACTACGATCGATACTTTCATCTCACTCGAGTTTATACATACATACACGTATGCATTTACAGCTTCATTCTATTTGTATATATACATGGGATATTCCAGGCTATTTCAGCTAACCCGTGACCACGACCATTTTTGGTTTTCCCGATTTTTTTTGTAAAATTACACCCCATGAAGAAAATATCCACACCACTTTTTAGATTTTTATCTCTTCTCTTTTAGGACTTATGATTTTCCCAACAAACGTCGATTTCAGAAGTTTTGGACACGTTCAAAGGCTGATAACGCCTAAAGAAATTGAGGCATCGACAAACGGCACTACACAATTTTTTTCATTACGAAACATATTTTCGTTGAAAAATATGAATAAATTATCGATTATCAATGTCAGTGTTTTTTTTTGTTCTAAAGTGAAAACTATTCTTTTAAAAAGATGATTGCCTTTTGTTCAAACAATTCTCTAAATAGAGTGACCCATTCTATGATTCAATTCACTTTTTTTTTTATTTTATTAAAGCACCCGTTACGTAACGGAATAGATGGGCAGAGGGGGGGTTCAGGCCAGGCGTTACGGTCCCATTACAGGGTAGTGGTGGGGGGGTTAAAAATTGGCAAGTTTGGGGTTACGTAATTTATGTACGACCCCGCAGGGGCTAGCTAAAATGGCGTGGAATATCCTATATATATATGTGTGTATATATGAAAGATCTATCCTATCTATGTATAGACTCTAATATATATATTGCTCCTTCCATATTTATACATTGAAATCGAGACTCGTCAAGGATGTATTCTACACACTCACCACTCACTTATTATTTCAACGGTGGCCTTTTTTCGAAACTCCCGATCGAGAGAATCCATCTGTTGATCGAGTCACTGATTAGATCTAAAAGATATATATATATATATATATATATATATATATATATATATATATATATATATATATCACTCATTCTCTCTCTCTCTCTCTCTCTCTCTCTCTCTCTCTCTCTCTCTCTCTCTCTCTCTCTCTCTCTCTCTCTCTCTCTCTCTGCTTATATATATTGGCTGGCTTATCATCGTCATTATCATGACAATCATCCGTAGACCGATTAACCCCGGCATTTAACCTTTGCATACCTGCGATTAATTGCGATAACACGATAATACGCGCGCGTCTTCCCCGGTACGGATAACTCGGAGGCTTTTCACGCGCGATTGAAGCGATTTTTTTTTTCTTTACCAAATGTTGGGTCGGGGGGACGGATATAGGTATATTGGGGTGGCGGCAAATACGAGGCGTCGAAGATCGCGGTAGATTCTTTTTTTTTTGTTTTTTTTTTATTCGTCGATTCTTTTTGGAGATCATGTCGCTCTGGCACGTTTTATTTTTTATTCTCTTATTTTTGCTAATTGACAAACGAGGCAGTGGTTGTGATCAGGTTTTTCCCACTGACGATTCGATGGGGTATTATTTTGAGGAAGTTGGTTTAAGGGGTCACCCTACCGGAGAATTTTCAAAAAATGGATATTTTCAAATTGGCCTAAGAGATGCTTCGAACCATCTAAATGAAGGGAATCGTCCACCGTTTTTCTCGTATAGTTTTTCAAAACGGCACGCAGCATATCTCCGACAATTTTTATTCTATGCACTCCAAATGTTGAGCACATCTATAAAATAACGATTCGAAGAGAAATACGTACGGGATTTTCCATGAGTTAATTATAATATTATTGGTAAAAAAATGATTGTTCCTTTTTTCGGTCGAAAATTGTGGTTTTACGTTAAATGCTTGCCAATAAGACAAAAATTAATATTTTCCAAATCCCTTACGTATTTCTCTAGCTATACTGATATAAATTGATGGCATTCTGAATATTTTTTTCCACATTCAAATTTGCGTCGGTTATACTGCGGGCCCCAGAGCGTTTCAAATTCAACATTCCTCGTGAAAATGGTACCAACGTCACCATTTTGTATCATTGTTTAATACTCATTTTTTTGTCCACTTGAAGATATGACTAATAACATCCTTGAATATTATTATCCTCTTACTTGTCCGTCCACCTAAAAAACGCGATAAATCGCTCAATTTTAGACGTTCACAGTGGTCCAAGCCCTCAAATTTACCTTGAATGGCATTCAGTTGTAGGCTTGTGGTAAAAAATCATGATTTTTTAAGCGACTAAACCTAAACAAGAATTCTGTGTGCTTCGGCTGCAGATTGAAAAAAAATTGTGCAGTAAATCACCTAAATACTCTTTTTTGGCACGAAATTTGACATGTTCACCACTATGAAAAAGAAAGTTGTTCACACTTCGGCGAAATCCCATGCAATGAATTTCAAGCTTGCTTATAATATTTCTTTATACATGCGTTGTCTTCTTTATACATGCGTAACGCCATCTGTTGAAAAACAGAGAGAACTTATTCAACGTCCGTGTATATGTCTATATATATATATATATATAAATATGTATAAAATAATATATTATAATATATAATAATAATATTAAATATATATATTTTTTTAATAACTTTATATATATATATATATAATATTCTATATTTTATAAATTTATATATGCATATATAAGAATGGCGGAGAGAACGTTGCTCTCCCATGGACAAGAGTTTCAGAGGGGATCTATATAGTAATCACCGGCGATCTGCTCTCGTCAGAAACTGCCGGCACTTTCTTCGCCCACGTTTCCTCTCATGGCACAATCAGGCCCTCATATATATCTAAATGTCTCATATCCTTCGTATGGTATAATATGTGTGTTTGTATACATATTAGGGTGATAAAAAACAATACAGAAAAACATTTTCGCCGTACTCAACAGAAAATGCTACTACGTTATAAAAAAGTAACTCATACAAAATTATTTGAGAGGTCTAAATATTTTTTTAGGTAGTGCTTAAACGACTTTTAATATTTTTTTCGATTTTTCTTCAATTTTTTTTCTTCATTTGTTTTGTTACTCCAAAACAACAAATACTCGTTAGACGTTCAGTGATGTAAATACCGTGTTCTTGTTCATCAAGTGGTTGATATCATTTTGATAACCGAATTACATACATTGATTCTTAATCTGAAAATACAAATTGTTTATGGTAAAAAAAATATTTAAATAAAATTTGTGTATTGTTACAGAAAAATGAAATGAAGGCTTACATTGAATCACACACGAACATTTTCTGCATCGAGATAAAAAATATGAATACTCAGATAATCATGAAAAAAAAACATGGAAAAGGCATTTGAGCACTAACTCAAAAATTGTTTAGAACCCTCAAATTTTGGAAAACTTTCATTTTTTTAACATACTTCAATTTTCCGTTGAGAAAAAAAATTGATTTTTTTAAATCGTCCTAACACATATACATACATTTTTTCAAATTTAAACTATTCTTACTCTTAATATTGATAATATATAAATTTTGGTTTTTTTAATTTGAAAGATCCTCACCCTTCAATATTTATGATATTAACAATCAAATAATCGAGTTATATGGCTCCACCTCTTAATTGAAAAAAAATATTGTAAAAAAAAACCTCGGATATCCTTGTACGTGCATCAACAATCGATGTAAAACAGCCTCACTGTTAATATTTCCATTATATATAACTGAATAATCGATGGTAAAGGTCCCTACTCTTAATATTTATAATATTAAGCTCGAAATAATCGCACTAGACGATGCGACCTGCTAAAAAAAAACTTCAACGTAAAAGATCCTTACTCATAATTATTCATGATATATACGCCTGAATAATCGAATTAGCTGATTCCGACTGCTGATTTAAGAAAATATAATAATAAATAAACCTTAGATATATTGACATATATAGGAAAATCAACAATCAATAATTTCATCTTTTTTATAATGCCATTTTTTTCTACTCCAAAATCGACCGTCTTCATATGTTGGAATAAATACCTTTTTCGGAGCGCGCACTGTGCTCCTATTTTTTTCCCTAAAGTATCATACTTAACGAGTGCCACCTCCAAATAATAGTTGAAAATATAGAAACTTGACAAGTTTATGATTTTTTAGTGAAAAAGTGTCCATTTTGTGCTTTGACCCCTTAGGAATTTAAAAAAAAATGTTGCCATTCTCTTGTTTTATAAATCGACATTTCATATATAATCTACAATGTTCAAAGCATATTCCGTAATTTTTTCATCCACACTAGACCGACAGTTATCTCACGATCATTTTTTTTCAACCGGCTGGGTAGAATCGACTACTCTGAATTTCTCCGGCAGTATGACTACGGAGGGTTAATATTCACAATATACACAACTGCACAGTCGAACTAAATTATTCCTCCTGATAATAGAATAAAATAAAAAATAAATAAACCTCGATAAATTGTTCGTCCTATAAAGAAAAACATCGTCAATTTATTTTTCCCCATTTTGCCCCCTGCACAACCATATCAAAATATCACGAGCCTTTTTATTTTTCTTCATAAAGATACGTTTTTTTTTATTTCTCGACGAGGTGTACGAGGGAGGCAATTCGCACGTACGGACGATGCGAGGAGTACGCGGTACGTTATCCGTCAATGATCGCCCCGTTTAACACGTGGGTGCCCCGCTTACATTTAATAAATGCTCGCTCGATCGCGGTATTTCAAAGTCCTCACGAGACGCGGTGCGCCGTCGCGAATAATTCGCGAACGTTGCTCTTTCGTAATGCTCAGACGTATTTTTTTCGCTCTCTTTTTTATGGAATAATTATGCACGTGGATGTGTACTTTCGAAATGAATATCAATCATTTTTATTCGCTGAACACACATATATATATATATAATGGTTTTTTATATTTTTATTATTTATATTTATACATATTTTATTATATTTCATATTATATATATATATAATATATGAATAATAAGTTATATATATTTTATATAACTTATTATATAAGTTTATAAGTACTTATAATACTTATAATACTTATAATACTTATAGTACTTATAGTACTTATATATAAGTACTTATTATATATAACTTATTATATAAGTTATATATATTTTATATTATATATATATATATATGTACATCGATAAATATGATAATACCACTGTAATTGCATTTAGAACGCTCGATGTATCAATTATTCTTAAGCATCGCGCCGCATGAATATTTATGACAATAAACGTTAGAATATTATACGCTACACGTGTAACGAAACATTTTTATTTTCATTCTACGATAACTATTACCGCTAATGAATGTTAATATTGAGGCACCTCAGAACGAATTCTCTCGTTTATTCTCCTCCAAAATTACAGTCTCGTGGTGGCTCGTCAAAAATGCAGGCAGACGTATATCGCAGATCGCGCTCGTCGCTGACAAATCACCTACGATTAATCTTCCCGAACAATCTGCCCGTTCAAATTCGAGAATAAATTCGGTATCGAAGCTACTTTTCTCTTTTGGTTTTGGTTTTGCAGTCTATTTTTATATCCTATCCTCGTGTCGTTATTGCTCGTGAGGAATTATTGGTAGGTGCTTTTGTTGGTAAATCAATGTACGTCTAATTGTCCCGGTCGCTTCCTGAAGATCCGACGATGAAGAGAGAGAGGGAGGGAGAGGGAGAGAGAGAGAGAGAGAGAGAGAGAGAGAGAGAGAGAGAGAGAGAGAGAGAGGGGGAGAGAGAGATAGAGAGAGAGAGAGAGAGAGAGAGAGAGAGATAAGGGGCAATTACCGTGAAATTCCGACACGCGAGATTCACGACGAATACACTACAATGAGGGAGCTTATTGGAAATAATCGGCTCGTTACGCTCGCAAACCGAATCAATCACAAGAGTCCTGCAATTCTCGGACGAATCTCTGCTTTGGAATCCAGCTGATGAACAAACCCTATATATATACACACACGCACACACACATATATTAATATATATATATATTATTTGATTAAATTACATTTTTCATAATTAGGTAAATTCAAATGACTTTTTTTATTATCTCGTTTTGTGTTACCCACATATATACCCCACATGTAAACATATATACATTCATATATATATATATATGAATGTATATATCTCCACTGGTTATTTGCTTAATTTCCATTTTTCATATTTGCATAAATTTAAATTGTTATTCTTTCTTTAAATTATTTTATATAACCCACTTTTCAAATATTTATCTTATCCAATTACCCTCAATCCGTAAGGGGTAAATTTTACGGACTACCCCTGGACACCCCCTAAATGGATGTGTATTTATTTATTTGTTGACAGAAAACTTCTTACCTGGATACGATAGGAATACAAAACAGTGAAATACATCGACAATAACCAAAAAATACGGGAAAAAAAAACCTCAGAAAAGTGAAACGAGAAATAATTGCAAAAAAATCGAACGATGTGGGCATTGATAATCCACCGGGTGCACTTTCGCAAACGTGTCCGTGTTTTTTAGATCGACTGTACACACGACGGGTCCTTAATTGAACTAGTGGCGGCCTCTGTTTCGATACACGGGTGTATAGAAACGCGCGCGTGTGCGAGGATGTAGACGACGTTTATCATTATAGTTGGTACATGATCGGTTGAATAACGATCGAATCGGAGATGAGGATCGTTCCGTGTCCCATCTCGAGCCCCTCATGAGTCTGATGTAATCTTATATATATATATATATACACATGAAGAGGAACATCGTCACATCACATTCGTGAGCTGTGACTCAATAGCCTGCTAAAAGTCTTTCGCATACATATGAGTCCTCAGCTGCTCCTGGAGAGAGAGAGGGAGAGAGAGAGAGGGGGGGGGCATCCACAGAGAGAGAGAGAGAGAGAGAGAGAGAGGACATGCCTCGTGCTGTGTTACTCTGAAACGGCTTCATTACCGTCGGGACAAAGTGCTAATTACTGACGGTCGTTAAGCCGTACTAAATTGTCCGCGGGAGAGTATACGAACGACGAACGTTCATAATACGAGGTAGCGCGCGTGCTGTGGTAGCATTAAAGAGACGTTAGACCGAGAAAAGAGGATACAGGATCAGTAACATGGGAGTAACACACGGCGCGCTGTAAACCCTGCACGCCTATCCTCCCTCGAGGATAGGGACTTTCTTTCTTTTTTTTTAATACCACAGAAAAAAGATCGTGTCCGACGACCGGTAGGGGCTCAAGGATAGTGAAGGAAGGATTTGTTTTGGTCGGTTAAGTCGTTACCCCCACTTGTAGCGCAAAAAAAAGGCCTTTTTCATGAATTTTTTTAAAGAAAACTACAAAACTTTTTTAATCGATCAATATACCATCTTAAAGAACACATCTTGAAGAACTTTCAGTAATTTTTTTATTGACAAATATTACATTGTTTAGTGGCAAATGGCCGTCAATGAAATAATGTTTTTATATACACGGTTTGCGGTGACCAACATTGCAGCGAAGTGGATCATCTGAAAAAAAAATGCGGATGGATTTAGTCAAATATAAGTATAAACTAGTCTTTAATCGAAGGATTTTAAAAAATATTCATTTTTCACAAAATGGCGGACAGTCAAAGTTAATGGTTCGATTTTAACGAGAAAAACGGCCGTTTTTTGGCTATAAAACGGCTATTTTTTTTCGAAAAAAAAATCGAACGATTAAAGACTACGTTTTTATGTATTAAATAAGCCTGCAAAATTTCAAGAAGATCGGTTCATTAGTGTTCGAGTAATCTTGGTCACCGACTTCAGAAATGCCATTTTGAGAAAAACGCGTTTAAAGTTTCAATTTCAGTTCTTCAATTCACGGATTCTTCTCTTTCAACGCTCATATCTCAATCAATTTTGTTCGGATCGACTTGAAATTTTCAGGACATATTCTCAGATACTTATACTTCAAAAAAATGCAATAAAAAAAATCGATTTTTTCAAAATCGCAAGTGGAGTTAACCCCTTAAGTTACGTTCTTCGAGAACGGTGATAATGAAGTGTATTGGATGGCTGCGTATAACACCACCCGCTCATCATAGATGGCGTTGGGTGGACTGTTTTCTCGAATAAAAAGTTGGCGGATCACGAGATGATTCCTAGAGGCCGCCAAAACGCCATAGGTCACATTTGTGCGACGCGTTAACGTCGCTGTTTCAATTGTCTTTATAATGCCAGTTTTTTTTTACAAATAAGTCACATTTGCGGTTATTTAGGCTCCATTGGTTGCTGATAAAGAAATTGGCGGCGGAAGCGCATCGTTTGCTGGAGGAGGGGTTTTGGAAGGTTTTTGTAGGTAACTCTTTTTTAAGGGGAATATATCTTCGTGAGGGCAAAACCAAGGGTCATTTTTGACTATTTATTTAAGAAAAACAAAACAATATTTTTATTTATATTCGGTTTTTCATACATGTTAGTGTCAAAACGTAAAAAAAGTAAAAAATAACAAGTGTTAAAGTAAAATAATTTTTTTTTTTATTATTTCGAAACAAAATGACGGCGCAGTAGGAGATGAAAGAATACTCCTTTTTTTCATAGTCCGCTACGGGGGTATTCGCACAGGTGATAATTTTCAAGCTAGAACAAAAAACGAGAAATATTTTGAAAGTAGATATAAAAAAACTAGTCCAGTACGTAGGGGTTTTTCAAAATATTGATTAAAAAAATGGCGTTAAAATGAAGAAAAAAAATCGTAAAAAAATCGGTCGAATATCGATCATACCATTTTTGAATTTCAACTTATCGAAAAAATTCTACGTACTGGACGAGAAAATATTGTCAAGAAGCTACAGTTAAAATTTCAAGTCAATCGATTGAAAACTCGGGGCGCTACGCATACATCGATGACTAAAACATAGTTTCGGGAAACGCGTTTAAAGCCATTTTGTTTCAAAATAATAATGAAAACTTTTTTTTTTTACTTTAAGGCTTGTACTATCATGTATGAAAAAACGAATTTAAAAATATCGTTTTGTTTTTCTTAAATAAATTGTCAAAAATGACCCTCGATTTTGCCATCACAAAGGTATATTTCCCCTTAACATACTGAATTCCAACGGTTTCTTTCAATAGAACATTGTGTCCTTTGAAATGCAGCTTATGTCAAAAATTGAAAGTTACTTCGACCTCATTTTGATATGAAAAAAATAATATTTTGTGCAATATACATGGAATTAAATGAAAAACAACAAATTTTACAATCAAACTGCCATCTTTATTCAGTAAACATTTTATTCAAAAATATAAAGTACTTAGGATACTATCATAGGCACTTAATCAATCGTATAATTATCATGGAGATCAAAATCAACTTGAGCAACATTTCAATCAGCTATAGCAATATTTAACGAACTTGAGCAACAAATTTAAACACATTTAAATGCGCACACATTAAAACCGTATTTTGGTGCTCTGTTAAAAAAACCCGAAAAAGTGCCAAAGTTATCCTTAACGTCAATTTAAGGGATCATCCCACTTTATCAACTTCAAAAAATCGATGTTTTTTGTTGGATTTAGAAAATAGACGCCTTAAAATATATTGTGTAGAAATTTCATTAAGATAAGAGTGGTCTAAGTATTGTTTTTCGAGCTTATTTGACTCTTGACGAACTTTAAACGCGTTTTTCGCAAAAGCACTTTTTTCTTGCTCCGTTGATTTTGTCTCCGGAAGTGCTAAACCGATCTTTACAGAATTTCTACTACATATTCGTCACATGTGTGGTTACTGCTGGAACAAGAATCATGTGAAAATTTTGATTTTAAGTACTTTTTTAACCGAAATATCACTCAAAAAAAAGTCCTATATTTAAAGACTTTTTTTAGCAGCCGCCATTTTGTTATTTTTGCATAAAAATTAATAATTCTTGTTCGGGATGTAGCCATCACCATACTGAACTCAAATCTTTTACATTTTTTGACATCGTTCTTTTTCGAGAGGCTATGCGGATGCTGCTACCAGGGATAAATGGTGTAAAATGA
>OX632361.1:40510589-40520277 GCA_951751655.1 Ophion costatus
AAAAGTCGGAAAAAAACTTCAGAAAAAAATTTCAAACGACCAATTGAAATAAATCAAATAAAATTGAAATATATATATGTGTGTGTGTAAAAAACGGAAAAGAATTATCAACTTTTTTTTAATATATAATATAAATAGCAATTGCATCGACCTCATCGACGCGTGAATTGAGTCAGCTTGAAGTTATCGTAAGACGCCATGAATTTGATGCATTTTGCAGTAGCTTAGAGGAAAAACGAAATTGAGAAAAACGGGGAAGCAAGAAATGATCATCTTCCCATGATAATGGTTTACGTGTTTCTACGGTCACCTCGCTTGCGCAGTGCCATCTTTAACTGACGTTGTAGTCTGTTCTCTGTTAACTTTTTGCAACGCATCGGCCTGAAGTCTCTTCGTGTTCTTTCTGTATCTCTTTCACCTTCACGTTTTCGTTCCATCCATCCCTCTCTCTCTCTCTCTCTCTCTCTCTCTCTCTCTCTCTCTCTCTCTCTCTCTCTCTCTCTCTCTCTCTCTCTCTCTCTCTCTCTCTCTTTCTCTCTCACTCTCTGTCGTTCTTCCTGGCTGTCTTTCGGTGAACGATGGTCGGTGATGGACGACAACGGGCTATCGTGGATTGACGGTAAAAAGCTAACACGATGTACGACGCGGCACGATTTCTGTCCCTGCCAGGAACGCTCTAGTATGTTTACCTTGCCGATACTTTTGCGAGTCTATATTCTTTCTTTTTAGGCCTCTCTCTCTCTCTCTCTTCCTCTCTTTTCTCTCTCTAACTCTTTCGTTAAGCTTTTATCTTAATCTTAGATTTATAATTAGAATTTGTGCTTAAATTTTTAATTTTTTGCTATTTTCGATCTTCCATACAAACATTCCGTTAGAACTTACACCGTTCGTTTTTGCTTTATATTAAGGATGTTGAGTCCCTATGAAACATGTTAATGTTAATTGTTCAATAAATAGCTTCTTAATCGTCATGAAATTTTTACACGACCTCCTGAATACTTCATGTAAAAACATACCAAATTTTCAGAATTCTATCATCATTACTTCAACCTCCTTAAGGGTTGAAATTAAAAATGATAAGAAAATTCGGAAAATTTGGTATGCTTTTGTATGAAGTATTTAAGAGGTCGTGTTAAAATTTCGCGACGATTAGGAAGCTCGTTATTAAAAAATTAACATTTTGTTAAGAACAATTTTTGAAAGAAATAAAAAAAAATTTATCAATAAACTTCGTTTTGTTTCCGTTGCTTTCAGTATATTGTAGATATTATAAAATTGAGAGGTAAAAAAAAACTTGTCGCAAAGTTACATCAGTTTCCATAAAACAACATTTAATTTGTGAATGTTAATTGTTCGATAACGAGCTTCCCGATTGTCGTGAAATTTTTACACGACCTCTGAAATACTTCATACAAAAACATGCCAAATTTTCGGAATTTTATCATCATTTGCGATTTGGGACTCAACATCCTTAAATCCCTATTCTTTCAGACGTTTTTCTTATTTTTGTATGGTTCTGTGTTATATTAGATCCTCGTTTCTTTAATTTCTGTTTATTTTTCTTTTTTATAAAAACACGAAAGTTTCATTTCTGTTGGTACTTTTATTCTTCTTGTTTTTTATTTGTAATTTTATGTTTGCTCAACAGTTTGTCCAGGGTATAACAAATATCAAACAATCTCTGTTTTTCTTATTCGTATTACTATCGATATTATTATCATTAATTTCGTTATTATTATTGTTGATGTGGTTTAGTTTCTGCTAATAACAGTTATACGCCGCGAGTCTCAAATTCAAAAGATCAGTATCGAGCTAATGGTAATGCTTGGAATATTCCGCAAGCGCAGCGTCCGAGAGCAAGTCTCCTTTCTCTCTCTCTCTCCCTCTCGCTTTCTCTCTCTCTCTCTCTCTCTCTCTCCCTTGCTGATATCGCGTTTCTTGTCAAAAATCTAATCTACAGAGGAAACTTCGCTGCTGGACTACAGGAGATAAGATGGTGTTCAGTTATTCACAAAGAAAGATAGAGAGAGCGAGAGAGAGAGAGAGAGCGGTGCAACCGTATCAATTTTGTATATCTATAGCACGTGAAGGAAACGGCAAGCTCCGGTGGTTAACCAGTGTCGAGGTGTCGGACCAGTTGTTACGCCGATTGATCGGTGCGAAGAGAGCAAAACGAGAAGAAGAAAGAAACAGAGAGAGAGAGAGAGAGAGCAAGAGAGAGAGAGAGAGAGAGAGAGAGAGAGAGGGAAAGAGGGGGTGAAAGAGAGAGGTTTGAAAGAATGAGAAGGTGAAAAAAGAAACAAGAAAAGAACTGGAGTGGGTAGCATATAATGTAGATAAAAGGTAGATAGGGTCGGACAAGGAGGGTCCAAATGAGAAAGGAAAGAGGAGAAAAACGAAAAGATAGGGAGAAAAGAGATGTGTAGATATATCTCGTTTCTAGCAGCTCACCTGGTAATACACACACACATATATATATATATATATAGAGAGTATATATGTATATAATATAATATATACAATATACCAAATTTTGTTTTTGTATAGGATATACAAAAATATTCTTTTTATATAAGATTTTATATAAAATATTTTATATATATATTCTTTATATATAATATAAAAAAAAAAATATATATATATATATATCAAGCGGCAGACTTGGCAGTTTTCAGGACAGACCTAAAAGAATATTTTTGTCGATCCTTCATTATCAGGACAGTCCTGATAATGTGCGATACAAATAAAAAAAGTTTTTACACGTTTTTTGAGAATATGCTAAGGAGAAAAAAGTTTTTCAGTCCTCAATTTTGCTACCCATCATTAGCAAAAATGTCAGTGCTTATACAGAGCTCGAAGCTATGATTCAGTACAATATGTGTAACATGGATTTTCGAGACGTATTTATTTGGTTAGCGGTCGTTATCAGGACAGGCCTGGAAACAACCGTACGGTCTCTAAAATTTTGTATAATTTCGTTGTACTGTTATATTTCCATTGCTCAATGCGGTGTTTTGATTAAATTTTCTTTATCAGGACAATCTCGGAAAAGGAAATAAGCACTGGCTTTTTTTTCGATCGAACTTAAGGAAGCTTTCCAGTGTGACAGCCCGAAAAATCGCTGTTTTTCGCGATTTTTTTTTTTAAAGAAAAAATAATCTACTCGGTCTGGTTTTTTTTTTGTATATTAATTGGGTATTGAAGAATACAAAACAATTTTTTAAAGATCGATTTATTTATTAATTAATATCTATAAAAATGATGAAACAATTGTTGCAGAAAATGCACTTGGATGTGGTGTCCACGTTGGGGGTCACAATTTTGATCTGAAACAAAAAACACAAAAAGATTATTGATCGGTATATAATTGGCTTTCGTGCTATGGAGGCTTTTTTTTTTTTTTGCAAAAATGGCGCTGGTTTGAACAAAAAGTATCGATTTTAGCATTTTTTTTGGCAGTTTTTTTTACAAAAAAATAGGAAGATGTCAAAAAAAAAAGCTTCCATAGCACGATAAACAATGACGTTAAGAATATTGTGTAAAAAATTCAACTCGATAGCTTTAAAAATCTGCCCTCCAAGTTGGACACCGTTTTGAAAAATGCTGTTTCGAGAAAAACGCGTTTAAAGTTTCGCTGTAGCTGTAGCGCTCCGTTGCCTTCTTCCAAGAAATGCTGTCCAGTAACCGAAGTAATCTGAATTTCGGCATGAAAATTTCAGGGAATATTCGGAAGAGTGTATACTATTCGATAAAGCAAAAAAAAATCGATTTTTTGAAAATTTCACACTGGAAAGCTCCCTTAACGTAAAACTCGTCCACGTACAAGGAGAGGACGGCTACTCGTCATCACCGATTTCGTCCGGATTCACAGTGCGTGTAGGGCTTAACTAGAAATGCAAGTGATGCAAGTGGGGAGCTCAAGATGGTCGGACGCTTAGGAAATAATTTTTTTCGCCGATTGATTGATACGTGCATACGTCGTTCATTAACGAAATTTCCAAACAGTGGTTGGCGCAGCGGCAAGAGTTCGGATTCGTAGTGCGAGGGTCGCGGGTCCGAATCCCCCTGCGATTTTTTTATTTTTTGGCTCCTTTTCATTTTTGACGATGCTTATGCCACAAATGAACCGAAATAATGCATAATGTACTGTGTTCATTTCACAAAAGGTATAGGGCGGAATTATTTTAACAGGCGCATAGTTTGTGACAATTTGGGATTGCGGATAACTTTTCACGAAGGAATTGTAATTAAAGCATGTACAAGGACTTCGCATTCCGTTCGTGATGTTACAATTCCTTCTCGGAACAGAGGTCAACTCCACTTTTTTAAATGGAACCATGTATTTTTTTCGCTTACATTGTTACCGATTTCAAGACGAATTCGGCGACCTACAACCCAAGGTCATTGCGTGATCGAACAAAAATACATAGGTCCATTAAAAAAAGCGGAGTTGACCTTGACGTAGATGCTGAATCTCCACCGATAAAAAAAATTGGGTGGTCCAGTATGACGGCCTCCTCGAACACTGAAACTTTTGTCTGAAACATTTTTGGATATGATCAATAGTTTGAGTGCTATTGCTCTGTGACACTTTAAGTGCCTCACCCTGTATATTTATATATATCACTGATAATTAAAAACCCCAAAATCCTTGGTAGTCGTTAAATTATATAATATTTATCGAAATCCATAAAAATGACACACACACATCCATCTACATTCCATCGAGACCAATATTTTTGTTCACCGGAGACGGTAAACTACTTTTAAAGTTAACTCCACCCTTCAAAATGGAAAGGCTAATTTTTATCTCCCCTCTTCCATATATCCTTTTCGACACATGACCAATAACTCACAATGACCTTGGGCTGACCTTGACATGATGAAAAAATGATAAGCAACGACTCAGCGCGCTGACGGATAAAGATTGTGGTATTTCCAACAGAAATTAATCTGATTTGTTTTCATTTAATCACGCGTTTGAATTCTTTCACATTGGCCTTGAAATATTTTTGACAACGATTGCCAAATGATATGCGAATCCTTCGCGAAGTTTATTTGCAAGCTGTAATTTATGATGAGTCGCTATATATATATATATGGCAAGAGAGAGAGAGAGAGAGAGAGAGACTGAAAATATGCAGAGAAGAAAAAAGGACAAGGACGAGAGTTGAATAAGAAAACGAGCTTGAGAAAGCTGAATACAGCAAAAGAACGACGGAGCAAGTGAGCAAAAGTACAGGGAAGAGTATTGATCGGGATGGAGCAATCTTGTCCTTCTCCTTCTTGCTCCACGTCTCTTTGCTCCAGCAGGACGAGAGACAAGTTCCAGTAGTGATTGTCCACCGATACGTTCTATATCCGCACTGTTTCGCCGTCGTCTTCGTCCTCTTGCACTTTCTTTGCTTTCTTTTCGTTTCCTCGGTCCTCGCAGTACAGCCTCGAAGGATCGATGTCTCCTTCCTCCCGAGCATAACAGCTGCACATCGACGCAATGGAAAATGCTTGCCGAGGGCATCAACGGGCAGCGAACATGCGGAGGGTTATAGGAAGGTGCTACTACTACCACTACTACTACTACTAATCACAATCTCGAGCTGGTCGTCGTTGGATTGGAGCACGTGAAGAGACGCCACTCTTGTGGTGTTCCTGACGACACTCTGTCTCTGTCTCTGTCTGTCTCTCTGTCTCTCTCTCTCTCTCTCTCTCTCTCTCTCTCTCTCTCTCTCTCTCTCTCTCTCTCTCTCTCTCTCTCTCTCTCTCTCTTTCTCTCTCCTTCGCGCTTCTCCGGCCGGACACCTTCGTATTTCGAGCCCCGGAGGCTGCCGCGCTCCTCGACGCGCCGGATCGCAAGATAGGACGAAGTGAGAGACCGAGACGTGGACGACAAGAAACGACGGAGAGAAGGAAAACCGAGAAAAAATGAGGAGGAGAACGAAGAGCGAAAGTACGAACGAGAAGAAGGGGACGGAGATGGAGAAGAAAAAGAGGACCAAGAGGATCAAGAGAAGGACGAAGAAGAACAGGACCAAAAAAAAGTCAGACGAAGAAGAGGAGGACCAAAAGACGGACGAGGAAGGAGAGGACCAAAAGAAGTACGAAGAAGGAGAGGACGAAAAGAAGGACGAAGAAGAATTAGAGGTCCAAAACAAGGATGAAGAAGAAAAAGAGGACCAAGAGAAGGACGAAGAAGAAAAAGAGGACCAAGAGAAGGACGAAGAAGAAAAATAGGACCAAGAGAAGGACGAAGAAGAAAAAGAGGACCAAGAGAAGGACGAAGAAGAAAAAGAGGACCAAGAGAAGGACGAAGAAGAAAAAGAGGACCAAGAGAAGGACGAAGAAGAAAAAGAAGACCAAGAGAAGGACGAAGAAGAAAAGGACGAAGAGGAGCATAAAGAAGAAAGTGTCCAAGAGAAGGACCGAGGAAGAAGAAGTGGACCAAAAGAAGAACGAAGAAGTAGAGGGCCAAGAAAAGGACGAAGAAGAAGAAAAGGACGAAGAGGAGCACAAAGAAGAAAGTGGCCAAGAGAAGGACGAAAGAAGAAGGACGAAGAAGGAGAGCACCAAGATGAGGACAAAAAAAAAAGAGGACCAAAAAAGAACGAAGAAGAAAAAGAGGACCTAGAGAAGGACGAAGAAGAAAGGTACCGAGAGGAGCACAAAGAAGAAAGTGACAGAAGGGGAGGAAGTGATCCAAGAAGAAACAGAAGAAAAGGATAAAATTCAAGAAATAGGGGACCAAGGGATCGATAAAGAAGAAAACGAAGATGAAACTCATGGAGTGGACCAAGAGAAGGACGAAGAAGGGGCAGTGGTCCAAAAAACAGAGGGCCAACTGAAGGACGAAAAAAAGGAGTGATCTAAAAATAAGAGAGCCAAGAGATAAACAAAAATCAAGAGGATGTGATCGAGAAAGATAAGGACCAAGAGAAGGACGAAAACGACGAGGATAAAATCGAAGAAAAGGCCCAAGATGAGGCCAAAGAAGCAGAGGTGATCCAAGAAAAAGGGTACCGAGACCTACGAAATAAATGAGACAATCCAAGAAGGCAAGGACCTCAATCAAGACCAGGAAGGAACGCAAACAGAAGAGAATAACAAAAATCAAAAAAACGTCCACAAGAGAAACAGTACCTAAAAAACTTAGAATCTGTTCTCTCTTTTTCTTACCTTCTTTCTCTTTCTCTCTTTCTCGAACTATGTGTCTCCTGCTCTCTTTCCCTCCATTATTTCATCCCCCTTTTTATCTTTCTCCTCTTACTACTTTTCTTACACTATATATCCATTTGTACAGCCATATCCTGAACTACAGGACTCCTGGACGTATCTCATGGATCCACTCTATAATGTCACTTCCCATTTCTCTCTCCCTCCCTCCCGTTCCTTCTCCTTCAGCTTTCCTTCTCTTCTCCCACGGCCGCAAATTTGGTCACCCACCCGACCGCATTTTCATCGTGACCTTATCATTCACCGATTTCTCATCGTCACGATCGTTGTCATTGTCATCGTCATCGATCATCAGTGAAAATAGGCCCGAAATGAAATCATCCATTTTATATCGACGTCGGTGAGAAATTTTTAAAAAATTCTCACTCATCGCCAACGACGATGGCGGAGTCCTTTTCGTCCTTAGAACGCCTCCTCGCTGATTATTCAAATTAACGAAATCAATAATAATCAAAAATAATTGAGAAATTATTCTTCCTCGATACACCCGTTGATTTTTCTCGAAATTTTGGTCTCATCAACTTTTAGTCATCTTTCGCGATCCAAAATTTTTCCTCTTCCGGCGCGTCACGCATTTTTTTTTTTTTTTTTGACACGTGCAATCTTTGCAACATTCCCGGGGTGGTCGCCCCGTTGTATTTCATGGTTCAGTTTGAACTGGATCATCGCGCGCGCCTTCGCGAATTCTTCGCAATATATCTATGATTCGAGCAGTTTTCCTGCCGCGCGGAATAAACGAGAGGAAGAAAGAGGAAGTTGAAGAGCGCGGGTCGGAAAGTATGCGGTCACGGCACGCTGAATATCTCGTCCTCCGAGAGCAGACGTCGCGCAGCCCCGTTCCAGCTGCAACTTCAACTTCTTGCGAATACGTGTATATGGTGAACACTACCGTCCAAAAGTACGTTTTAAGGCCCGAGGGCAATTTGACCATTCCGAATGAATCTCTCCCCCCCCTCTCTCGCTAAAGTAAATTTCATTTATTGTTTTACTTTAATAATAATAATTGGTATTTTATCATCATAACTGGTCACATTGTCATTGTATTTTAATGACCAGTATTATCGTTATTTAATTATAATTACTGATATGATATACTTTTTTAGGTAATTCTTCAGATAAGTGACTTCCGAAAAATGAGCCTGACATTTATTGGTATTTTCTTATTTATTGAGTGGTATTCTCATTTAAACGCAAATTCATCCCCTCATGAGAAGGTATGGGGTTTTTAAGTTCGCGGAATAACGTTATAAAATAAAGAATTTTTGAACATTTCGACGCCTGTATTACTGAATAAGCTTCCTGAATTAAATCCAAACAAAAGCAACCCCCTCCGGCGTGAGGGGGTTTTTTAAGGTTAGTTTGTATTCACGAAGGCTTCTTTCATAAATCCCCCACATTTGAGCGGGGGATACGCCAGTTTTTTTCAATTCGAAATTATTTTTAACAATTTTTTGCTCGTAAAACATTTGTTGATGAATAATTTCAGCTTTCCCAACTGAATATCATCATTTATAACCCAATAAATGAGATAAAAGCAAAAAAAAATTAGCCTTATTTTTCGAAAAGTTACTTATCTAACGAATTATATTTTTTTTATTACAATGACTCTTATTATTGTTATTTTATTTTAATTACTAGTATAATTGTTTTTTACAAATATTTTTGTTCAAATGGAGTTTGAATTTGTATCTCCATTTTTAGTTTTACTTTGGTGTTCATTTTATGTTGTTTTATATTTGACTTTCTATCCTATCGCTTCTCATATTGCTTTTATTTGTGCTACGTCGAATCTCTATTTATCTAATTTCTGTTAATTTTTGTTTTATATCGAATCTCCATTGCTTTAATACCCTAATGCATTTTTTAAATTTCCTTCGTATCCTTATATTTGCCTAGGAGGGTACTGAGATGAAATCAAAATTATCAATCACGAAGTCTCTTTCTATATATATATATAAAAAACTTCTATAATTCTATAAATATAGAAAAATATATAGAAAACTTTACATATATATATATATATATATATATATATATATATATCAGAAAAAAATATATATATATATTGGGTTCCAATTAAAACAGAAAATCAACACTTCCCGCGAGTGGTGCTTATTTGGGACGAAATCCGACATTTTCACCGCAGTAAAAATTCGACTTGATGCGCAAAACTCAAAGGTCTGTAAACGATATTTGGTTAAGAGATGTTGATACTTCACGATACAGCAAAAATCAGCTGTTGCCGTCAACCATTTATAGCACCTAGAGCCATCTTTTGAAAACGGACCGAACTAAGTTGTACGCCTAATATATATATAGAAAAATTTGGTGTTTCCTTTCTTACTATATATCGAGTCGTTAATTTTTCTTTGAATTTTTTTTATATTTCTATTTTTATTTCCATTTCCTCCTGCTTTCGATTAGTGGCGAATTTGAAATTGATTACGAACACTTTTATCGT
>OX632361.1:40520477-40548042 GCA_951751655.1 Ophion costatus
TGATTTTGTCGAACTGCAAATGCAAAAAATGACGATAGTCGGCGTTGCGGTAGCGTGACGTTTATACGTCGGATCGTTAGCGAAACGTTAAATTCGTATTAGAGCAGTGATTAATTATCGAAGTCCTTGCTGTGAAGCGTTCCGATTAATTTATCGTCCTTGAGAAGTGTTGCAGCGTGGCCTGCGGGTCTTGCGCGAACCGGCACGAAACTTCGTACATATACGTAACACATAATACACAGACCCATGTATGCACATATACAACGATTGCAAATAAAAGGACTGTAGGCCGCAAACGCTTCAACACTTGAAATGATGGAGTTCAATTTTTTTTTGGCTTAAATTCCTTATATATATATATATATATATATAATGTATGTATGTAATGTAATGTCTGTGATAATGAAAAGTTATCGCGTCTCATACGATATCTAACTGCGCTGATCTCGACTCCAAAGGTTTTTCACAGGCTCGTTCCAGAAGGCACACTATATATTCATTCGAACGAACAACATTTGAAAAGCGGTAAAACAACTTTTCGAACTGTGAAAATGGTTCATATAAAGTGAAGAAAATCGTAGGTGTACATTGATTGGTGAATAAACATTTACATCCGCGGCCTTAATTTCGACGAGATAAACCATGCTTGACGATGACAGATGGCGATTAGTGGATCGTTGAAATAGAACGTCCAACTTTATCGAGTATGTTTTGTTGAACTTTGGTCCGTGCTCTTGACTTGGGGTAAAATCGCGCCTAGGGACGTTTTTTTTTTTCAAATTTCAAAATCACAATAAGCAAATTTCAAAATCACAATAACCGCAAATGAGCTTCAGGTTTGACGAGAATTTTTCGTTTGACAGTTCGACCGGTGACAGTTTTACGTAAAAGCAAGTTGCAGAAACAATTCGATCGATTAATAAGTTTAATCGAAACGTTTCGATCGATAAATATATTCGAAAATTTCGGCTAATAAAACCCAAACAAACCCAAACAATTCGATCAATTAATAAGTTTAATCGAAACGTTTCGATCGATAAATATATTCGAACATTTCGGCTAATAAATGACATCGTTAAATTTCTTTTGAATAGTTAAAGGAAACATTTTTTTAAAATAACGAATGGCTTCAAAAAAATGAATTTATTTTTGGAATATAAAGCGTGGTCTCGCGAGACCCCTATAATAATAGGCAGAAGAAAATAATGTGGAGTGAAGGAAAATTGCGAAGGGAAGAGGCCCTTTTTATTCTCCTCTCTGCCAGTCCCTCGTTTGCCATGTGCAAACGAGCCCCGAGACGCTTCGCTTTCTCAACTACCGGGCGTTTATCGGTTTATGTGACGCGACAAACTGCTACCTCTCGTTCTACGGCGTAGCAGCGATCTCAGGCCTCCATACTACCACTACCACCTACTACTGCCACGGATAATCTTAGGTAGGATATACACACGGTGGATCCTCAAGATCGTAAAACTCACGGCTGGAAAATGAGGAGTTGCTGAAGCTGTTTATATACACGCCGATATACGTATATTTATTTATTACATCATATATTTTTATATTACATATATTACCTAAACATATATATATATATATATATATATATATATATATATACAGGGTGTCCCAGAACTGATGGTAGTACCTGAAAGGGGTGGTTGGGGGTGAAATTCTGAGTCGATTGATATAAGCATGTCTGGGTCTCAGATCAACCCCTGAATTATTATTCTTTTTTAAAAGCAGGCCAATCAGGTGCGCCCCATGAGCCGTCGTACGTCGGTGAGTCATACACTGGCTCACGGGGCGCACCTGATTGGCCTGCCTTAAAAAATTAATAATAATTCAGGCGTTGACCTGAGACGCCCAGATGCTTATATCCATCGACTCAGAATTTCACCCCCAACCCCCCATTTTAAGGAACGCATTCAGTTCTGGGACACCCCGTATATACAGAGTGCCCCGAAAAGTGACGTCCCGAAGGAAAATCTAGACCCCTCATATCAACACCTATCCGAATCGTTCCTTCGTATGTTCTACGATCTTTTTTAAGTTTCGAGAGAGAATAACTTTTTTCTCGTTTTCCTGCAACGCAGTTGCGTTTTTCTCCTTTGCGTATATACTTTCCTCCTGGAAGCTTTCGAATGCAATTCGGGATCATTTATTGTTAAATCATTGTAAGAAATTTGTGATGTTCCGAACTTTCGCGACTGATCCTCTCGGACCAACTTTTCAAACTTTTGACCAAATTCTGAGACGTCAGCGTTTGTGTTCGGTTGGTCATTTATTTATCGCTCAAGAGCACACTCCGTGACAATAACACGAGTAAAAAATCGCAAGAAGAGGATATACGCTGAAGAAAAAAAATAAGGAAATGCTTTTTTCTCGAAAACTAAAGAAGATCGTAGAACATACATGGAGGTGATTCGGATAGGTATTGATGCGAGACTTTTAGTGCTACACCCCCCCTATGATGATATATATATATATATATATATATATATATATATATATATATATATCATCATACCACATAAAATCACCTAAATCACTAAATCAAGATTGGAAAACGCCTACCAAAATTTACACAAATAAAGACAGACAAAATTCGAAGGGTTCGCTGAGACCTACATTTTCATCGTCTCATGTCAGTTCGCTTTGAAAGTGGAGGTGTGGATATGACGACAAGCTCAATAAGTTGACTCGATTCAATGGGGACCCCTCAATGATTAGCATATAGCAGTGTCTCTCGTTTCGCGTCATTATTCAGGCTAATGAACATGTCACACTACGAGTTAATTACTAATTGATTTTGCGCCACGGTGTCCCGAAGTTGTGCGTTGACCTTCTTCTAGCTCTTTTTTCTTGCTCCCCCCCTCTCGTTCGTTCCCTCAATCAAATCAGAATTATCGTTTCATCTCTCTTCTTTTCCTCTCTTACTATTTCTTGTTTTCTCTTCCTCTGCTGTTGCTCTCTTTTTATTTGTCACTCTCTTTCTTTCTCTCTCTCCTTCCATCAATTAAATCAAATCTCTCTCTCTCTCTCTCTCTCTCTCTCTCTCTCTCTCTCTCTCTCTCTCTCTCTCTCTCTCTCTCTCTCTCTCTCTCTCTCTCTCTCTCTCTCTCTCTCTCTCTCTCTCTCTCTCTCTCTCTCTCTCTCTCTCTCTCTCTCTCTCTCTCTCTCTCTCTCTCTGATCAAATGCCGATTTTCTTCTCCTCTAAATTTTTTCAGTTCGGACCAACTAAATAAATTCTTCGCTTCAGTCTGTGGTGGCGGAACACAGCTTACCTATACAGATCTTACAAACCACATGAGTAATATTTTGCCATCTCAAGTCTCTTTCCGCTTTTCAACAATATCAATCGACACTGTCGACCGATACTTTACACTTAGCGTATCCTCCTCGCTGCGACCTGGCTCCGATGGCATCTCCCCGTTTGCTATAATAAATTCTAAGCTCTCCATTCTTCCGGCCCTCACCGTAATATTCAACCTCTCACTTCAGTACTTGCACTTCCCTAACCAGTGGAAACGAGCTTTCATTCGACCTCTATCAAAGATAAAAAACCCTCGCTCAGTATCTGATACACGACCAATAGCAAATCTTCCAGAATTTTCAAAAATCTTTGAACGCATAATTTACGCTCAAATCAATTCTTTTTTATCTGAGCACAACATTCTCCATCAGCGACAGTCTGGTTTCCGTGAGTCATTTAGTACTCAAACGGCCTTGCTGCGTGTCTCCGATGACATTCGCCGCGGTATCGACCAGAAGATGCTAACGATTCTTATTCTCTTTGATTTCAGCAAGGCGTTTGATACATTACCCCACTTGCGCTTGCTTCTAAAACTGAGAGCTATTGGATTTTCCGCCGATGCTATTCATTGGTTTTTTTCATACCTGACAGGAAGAACCCAGGCAGTGGTCGATGATCGGGGACAGTGCTCTGACTGGCTACCCATTACCAAGGGTGTGCCGCAGGGCTCTGTCCTTGGACCCCTGCTTTTTTCGCTCTACATCAACGACATTGGTGCAAATCTGCGGTACACCAGCTTAATGGTATTTGCTGATGATACCCAGATTTATTTGCACTGTAAGCCGTCTGATCTCCATAATGCCATTGCCATGATTTCGCACGATGCAAATGTTATCTCCGAGTTTGCTAATACAAATGGTCTGACGCTAAATACAGCTAAGTGCAAGGCTCTCATTTTTGGTAGTAATGCATACATGCGAGAACTAAGCATAGATAGTCGCCCGAGGATACTGGTGAACGGTACTGCGTTACCATACGAAACTGAAGCCTTGAATCTCGGAGTGTACTTTGTGACCAATCTTTCGTGGCGGCGACATATTTCTTTTGTGTCACAAAAAGTGAACTGTGCTCTCTATAGATTAAAATTTCATAAAAACTCATTATCAACAGATCTTCGGATAAAGCTCGTCTCCACTTTAATCCTCCCGCATCTTGACTATTGCTGTTTAGTATATCACGATCTTACTGACGAACTCAACACCGTATTGCAGAGACTGGTCAACTCGTGTATACGCTTTATTTTTAATCTCAGACGTGATGAACACATTACACCTTACCGTCACCGCTTAAAGTGGTTGTCAGTCAAAAATAGAAGACTTTATTTCCTGGGTATTACGGTGTATCGTATATTGCACATACAAAGTCCATCCTATCTCCGAGAGTTGTTACCCCTTGCTGATCATTCGAACCGAAGCTCTGCGAGGTTACCACGCAGTATTTTTGCGATTCCGAACCATAGAACGGCAGTGTTCCAACGCTCCTTTAGTCTATCGGGCGCATACTTTTGGAAGTCATTACCTACAAGTGTCACAGAGTCTCCAACGCTCTCTATTTTTAAGACCCGTCTTTATACATATCTATTCTCTTGTGAAAGCCCGCCGTAGTGATTAGTAACCATTATTCGATCCTCAGTATTAAGTATTAAGTATTAAGTATTAAGTATATAAAATATGCTCCGATTAATGTACTGTAATTATAATTATAATTATAAAGAGTAAAGCGTACTATAAGTTTCACCAAATGTACTGCACTGCGAAATTGCACTATGAAGTCTGTAAATATTGTGTTATAATTTCGTACTTTAGGATAATATTGTGCAAAAATTTTATTATAATTGTATACTGGAATGTCAAGATTAGCCCCATAGTTTACTAGGGCTTAATAAATTAATCATCATCATCATCATCATCATCTCTCTCTCTCTCTCTCTCTCTCTCTCTCTCTCTCTCTCTCTCTCTCTCTCTCTCTCTCTCTCTCTCTCTCTCTCTCTCTCTCTCTCTCTCGCATAATTCTGAACCCACGGACACATTGGCAAACGAGGCACATTCGCACGTGCGCAAACTTTTTTCACTCGAGCATGCGAATGTCTCTAAAATAAAAATAAATTTAAAAAATATATATATACATATATAAATAAATATATATATATATATATATATATATATATATATATATATATATATATATTATCACCACTCTTCATACGATTATCCAACAACCATACCCAGTCGCCCCGGATTATTAGCGTATACGGAGTGTTCTTGCCCTCTCACTCTTGTCGTCGGCGAGAAGGCATTTTATTCGTTCGCGCCGCTCGCGACCGCAATGACTTATGACCGGACCAACCGTTATTTATTCACTTCGATACTTGCCAACGGAATCGTGATCTACGAGATTTACGATTTTACACATCGATTTTCCTTCGTTTTCAACACATATATATATATATATAGGGTGACAATTATAAGGTGGCCATGTGTTTTTTGAGGGTCTAGCGCGAAGCTTTTACGACCGAGAAAAATATGATAAATGGTTTTTCAAGTCCTTTTCGAAACGAAATGTGTCATTTTTTTGTGATAACTAGTATTTTCCAGAAAAAATTGTGCCTCCGGAAAAAAAACCAAATTCCGTTTTTGGCCCAGCAGAATGAAGATAATTAAATTCCAAATAAGAAAAACTCCGATCTTTTTCGAAATAAGGGATTAGATTCCATTCACCGACTGAGAAAAATATGATATTTAAGTTCCATTCGAAAAAGAATATCGTATTTTTATTAGAAATAGCATTTTACAAAAAAGCATGTGCATTCGGAGAAAAAAAATGACATTTCATTTTGGACTCAGCAGAATGAAGATAATTAAATTCCAAATGCGAAATAGTCCTGACGTTAAAAAAAACAATGGAACTGAATTTCCTTTTCCCACTTAAAAATGCATATCTTTGAAAAAAATTCTCGATGACGGGATGCACAAAAAAGTTTTACAAGAGTGCTTTGTGTTCGGATTTTATTTATCCACATTCTGCTATACTCGAAACCGAATTTTGATGCCTTTAGAGATTGCTTAATTTTTTCTGGCAGATACTACTCATCACAAAAATATGCTATATTTTTTTAAAGAGGTCTTCGAATACCGTTTACAATCTTATTTTTCTCAGCTGCAAAATTCCCGCACGAAACTCATTCAAAGTTCATTTTATTTATTATTTTACGAAGATACTATATAGCTCTATACAATGAATTGTAATATTGTAATATAATTTTGCAATTATCCAGAGTGATCGAAGTGATTGAAAAATGTTCACCGGTAATGTATATATTTGTTTACTGTATATACATATAGGCGTATCGAATTATTGAGAAGTAATATATATTATATACATTATATACTATATAATGTATATATACTATACCTATATATATATATATATATATATATATATATATATATATATATATATATATATATATATATATATATATATATGTATATATACTATTATATAATATATATATATATATATTCATGTAAATTCGTACCTATATTTGAATAACTGTAAAACAATTAGAGAAGAATTAGAGCTGCGCGATAATACTAATAGCAACGAGAGGAATTTAATTGGTCCTACCTATACGTAAAAATGCACAACAACAACGCATGTAATTAAGTATTGATCGATAAAATGTATGCTCGCAAAGCGGAACCGTTGAATATATAATTATGATATACCATGATACAATGCTCAATCCGACTGCTCATTATGCACGAGCGGTCGGAGAAATTGATCTTTTTTTTATTTCTGATTCGAAACCAACGGTGTCGATGATTTTTTTTTCTCGGTATATCCTTTGATTATGATTTTTATTTATGCAAGGTACGATAAAAATGTTTATTATTCATATCATTGTCTTGATTATCAATACTACTGTTATTATTATTAAATCTCTTCTTACCATTATTGTTAATACTATTATTATTCTTTTATCAACAATGCTACTTCGGCTATCAATCCTTATCATTGTTAATTCTTGTTCATTTTATCATCATCCTCATCGATTGTTTGATTTTTTATTTTCTTCACAATTGTTTGTTTTTTTTCTTCATTTTGGTTAATGCTATTGTTGTTATTTTTGATTTTTTATTTTCTTCACAATTGTTTGTTTTTTTTCTTCATTTTGGTTAATGCTATTGTTGTTATTTCAACGCACAACACTACTGTGATTATTGATCTTATTGTTCATATCATTTTCATTCATACTATTGTTATCATTTTAATCGTTATTGCGACGCACTAATTGTTCTCCTGGTCGCAAATCCGAGCGCTGCCATGCACTTTTTTTTTTACAAGTGAACTCCATTAGAATATAAACGGAGTACGTAGCGAATGGATAATGCCAATAATATTATCGAGACAACGCGGAGCCGCAATAGATCTTGCTTAAAACTTGTTTTGCAGATCTACATGTCGAGTGATTAGGACATTAATCTTCGTATAGATTACCGCGATTTTATGTTTCATAATTTGCAACCATGCTTGATGTTTGCAATCGACGGACACGAAAAAAATCAAACATATCCTGCAGTCTATATATATATATATATATATATGTATATATATATATATATATATATATATATATATATATCTGAGACTGAGGGAGGCGCCACGCGCGGCCGAACGATTGATTTATACCGAGGATTTATGTAGTCATGACAATCGTTACATGCAATTTTATATATATATATATTGTATATATATATGAGTGTGGGGGGGATCGGTGATTCCTGAGAAATTTTATTTCGAGCGTCTTAAAATTACTTGTAAATAAGTGTTAGCATATTTATATGAAAATAATTCGAAGGATCGGTCTTAAAATAGATAATAACCAACATTTCTGGACATAACGGGTTTGATATAGAATTCCATATATTTAAATTCATATTATTGCTTTTATTATATTATGAAATTATCAAGTAAATAAAACTCGTATAAAAAAATGAAAAACAATATAAAGACATAAGGTATGATAAAGATTACATTTAAAAAAATATAAGTAAAATCGTAAAGAATCTTCTATTAATGTGCAATTTCTTATTCATTTTTAAATCAAGTTCTATCGTATTCTATACTTTTATATTATTTTCTTGTCTCTTTTAATGCTGTATAATTTTATCTGTGAATGGATACATATATATATATGCCTAATTAAATGTTTTGAATTCGTTCTCATATTTATACAAACCTTCATAATAAAACCGGGGTAAGATCCGTGCACGGGTGATTTACAACGAACGGATGAAGGAATCGCGTCAATTAAGGAGGTTGGAATGGTCCCGTTAAGTCAAATGACGGTTCATTTTTTTTTTCTCAATGATCTTCAAGAGAATGCATACAAGGTATATATTTATTCTGTAGATGCTAATTTTTCATGAAATATATGATTAAAAGGCCAAATGATACACTTGTATATTTTTATTACGTGGATAATAAAAACATTTTTCATACTACCATTTTGAAAAAGTATAACATTATCGATAATTATTATGCAAAAAACTGTCAGCGAATGTATCATGAAGCTCAGAATGAATTTTTGAGTCACTTATAATTAAGCCTATATATTTTTATGTCACGAGATTATTTATTATTACCATTAATGGATATTAAGTGTTGCCGAAATACGGCAATTTCGCGGACATTGAGATTGGTATTGATGGTTGACGTATGGATGGTTGACGTATTGATGGTTCAATATAAAATATACAGGTTGTCAGGAACGTCGATGTCTTAAGGGGATCACCTCGTTAGGAACATATCTAGCCGAGGCTACCTCAGTCCAAAGTCTAAGGATTTCGAGTTATCATGGTAAGTGTGATTTTTGGAAAATTTCCCAAAATTACGTTCTAACTCGTTTATAACGTTCGTACAGACAATAATTGTTAACTAAAAACTTATTCGCGTCTTAGCACGCAACCAACTAAATGAGACGTGTTGAATAATTAAAAACTTGTCAAAAATGTCCAATACCTCTTATTTTAATGCCATTGAAAAAAAAAATTGCATTAACATAACATAATTTTTGGAAATTTTCCAAAAATCATACCTACCATGATAATCCGTAATCCTTAGACTTTGGACTAAGATAACTTACTTTAGATATGTTCCTAACGAGGTGACCTATCACCCTCTCAAGGCATTGCATCGACTTGCCCATCTAACCGCACGTTAAACTACACACATTCAACGATTTTTTATCTCTGGCATTTCGGAGTAAAAAAATTTCAAAAAATTCCCAAAATCTCTATATATTCTAGACAACAACATTTGAAAAAAAAAATGTAATTTTCAATTCCGGTTAACGCTCCAACCTCCTTAAAACGACAGTCCATAAAACACTGTCAGAATCGATTAAAAAACACGAATCGTCACTGCGTCCGCGCTAACCAGCCGGGAGACAGGATTAATGACGTCCTTTTGGTCACTACGACTCGAGTGAACACAGACCGGAAATGTGACCTTTTCTCTCTCTCCCTCTCACTCTACCTTGCTTTTCACTTCCTTCTCTCTCTTTTCGCCTTTTTCTCTGACTTTTTGCCCCCCCCCCACTCTCTCTCTCTTTCTTCACCGCCATCTACGTCCCGTAGATGGCGCGGAGCCGGCCGGCAAACCGTGACACCCATTAGCGCTCGCTCTTGTTCAACGTTGCGAGTTACTAATCGGGTCGATTAAAAGGCACGGGAATTATTTGCCTTCTCACTTTGCGAGAGCGACGGTACGAAGCATCGCGTATCTCCGCGTAGCTTCCTACATCGCGGTCTTATCGCGCGGTGGCGTTCCACGAGCCAAGAGAGGCAGGCGGATCGTTCGGGTCGACTTGTCTGCGGACGCCTTCCTCTCGTCCTCCTGGAGAAATACCCCAAGGGTGTATGTGTGCCTGTCCGAGTCCAGCTTATAATAATTTTCCACCTTGGAATTCACTGCAGGGTTCCACTTGGATTCTCTCCACTCACCTTAAGGATGTTGAGTCCCAAATCGCAAATGATGATAAAATTCTGAATATTTGGTATGTTTTTGTATGAAGTATTTCAGAGGTCGTGTAAAAATTTCACGACAATTAGGAAGCTCGTTATTGAACAATTAACATTCACAAATTAAATGTTGTTTTATGGAAACTGATGTAACTTTGCAATAAGTTTTTTTTTTGAACTCTCAATTTTATAATATCTACAATATACTGAAAGCAACGGAAACAAAACGAAGTTGATTTATAATTTTTTTTTTATTTCTTTTAAAAATTGTTCTTAACAAAATGTTAATTTTTTAATAACGAGCTTCCTAATCGTCGTGAAATTTTAACACGACCTCTTAAATACTTCATACAAAAACATACCAAATTTTCAGAATTTTCGTATCATTTTTTATTTCAACCCTTAAGGAGGTTGAAGTAATGATGATAGAATTCTGAAAATTTGGTATGTTTTTACATGAAGTATTCAGGAGGTCGTGTAAAAATTTCATGACGATTAACAGGCTATTTATTGAATAATTAACATTAACATGTTTCATAGGGACTCAACATCCTTAACATCAACGCACATATTCTCCTCTCTCTCCCCCCCTCTCTTTTTCTCCATTCCTATTGCCCTCGAGCTTGTGTACGTGTCCGCGTTGCGATTATAAATATGTCCTCAATAAGAAACTCGCCGATATCAACGAAGGGTCGGGGGGGGGGGACTTCGCGTGTGAGAATTCGAAGGGAGGAACAAGAAATGGCGACATGTGATCATCTCTAATGTGTACATAAGTGCAGATCTATATATATATATGGTTGTCCTTTTATGAATGGATAATCCTGAACTGTCCATCGGTCAGTTTAAGGGGTTGCCCCCACTTGCGATTTTGAAAAAATCGATTTTTTTTATTGCATTTTTTTGAAGTATAAGTATCTGAGAATATGTCCTGAAAATTTCAAGTCGATCCGAACAAAATTGACTGAGATATGAGCGTGGAAAGAGAAGTATCCGTGAATTGAACAACTGAAATTGAAACTTTAAACGCGTTTTTCTCAAAATGGCATTTCTGAAGTCGGTGACCAATATTACTCGAACACTAATGAACCGATCTTCTTGAATTTTTGCAGGCTTATTTAATACATAAAAATGTAGTCTTTAATCGTTCGATTTTTTTTTTCGAAAAAAAAATGGCCGTTTTGTAGTCAAAAAACGGCCGTTTTTTTCTCGTTAAAATCGAACCATTAACTTTGACTGTCCGCCATTTTGTGAAAAATGAATATTTTTTAAAATCCTTCGATTAAAGACTAGTTTATACTTATATTTGACTAAATCCATCCGCATTTTTTTTCAGATGATCTACTTCGCCGCAATGTTGGTCACCGCAAACCGTGTATATAAAAACATTATTTCATTGACGGCCATTTGCCACTAAACAATGTAATATTTTTCAACAAAAAAATTACTGAAAGTTCTTCAAGATGTGTTCTTTAAGATGGTATATTGATCGATTAAAAAAGTTTTGTAGTTTTCTTTAAAAAACATTCATGAAAAAGGCCTTTTTTTGCGCTACAAGTGGGGCAACGCCTTAATAAAAGCCCGACGGTTTTCGAGATTTTGAGCTTCATGTTATCTTTTTCTTCCAATCATCGGCTTTGGATTTTTCGCATGCCATTTCTACAAACAATATGAATCGACAACGACTGATCAACTTTTCAATTGGCTAGGATATGCGTAGTGCATTTTTTTTACACCGCAGGCTATCAAAGTCAGACATCCAATTGGCTTGTATGAAAATTCTGCATAAGATCTTATTCCACAAGGTTTCCTCAACATTTAAGGTTAAAAAGAAAACTTTTCCAGATAAAGAAAAAAACCAAGACTATTTTTGTCAAAACCGTGTTACAAAGGTTATAATTTGTAGACGTGGCATGCGAAAAACCAAAAGCAGATGATTTTTATCTCGAAAACCTCACGCCTGGTGTGCTTTGCGTTGGAGGACCTAAAACGGTATCTTTATGCTCTTCACAACTTTTCCCGAAAGTTACTTAACTAGGACATAAGTGAGAAATCAACAAATAAGCGATAAATCGATAAATAAATAATAGTTAATAAATAAGTAATAATCTCGCTCGCTCGGTCTCTTTCTCTTCCTCAGTTGCTTCTGACGTTTGACTAGCTGCGAATCAAAATTATTCTTACGACCGATAATTCAATCTTTCGGATATCACTTTCGTAGCAAAAGTACTTCTGAAGACGCCTCCTTTGCTTTGAGCGCTTATTTTCCTGGCATTCAACTTCATACGCCTTGTATTTTAGCGAGGGATACGTTTAAAAGATTGAGGTCAATGACTGTGGCCTCTGGTATCTCTCTTTCTCCGTTTTCTCTCTCCCCCCTCTCTCTCTCTCTCTCTCGCTCTATTTGTTTCTTAGTTCTCCTTCCATCGCTCTCGCCCTGAGCCCATGCATTCGCAAATTAGTGGCAAACACGAAAACTTCCCATTGCCCGAAAGCGTAACCTAGTAATCATGGCTCGTGCTCTCGCGTGCCCTTTTCCTTTCGGAAACGTGCGTGTGCAACGTCGCGAACGACGCTGAAAGACGTTTGCGTTCATTCGAGATCCGAACTGCCAGCCGCGTTTGCCACATAGCAATTTCTCAGCAACTGCAGCAGCTCAGGTAGACCCATTTTGCAACCAGGCCAATTTGCGTCCGGCGAAGAAGAATGTGCTCTTTTGTCTGCCGCGTTGGACTCCGCACGTATCTGCGATTGGCGTAAATACTGCGTTCGTAGGTTGTGTAGGGATTCAGCTGATGCAGACGAAGCTGCGAAGGCCTGAGTCCTGAACCTGGTTTTGAGTAATGAGAATAAGGCTGACTCCGGTTTGGGTCCAGGAGATCTGGATGATCACTGAACCTGGCAAACCTTGGGTACGATCAAGTCTATGGTCGATTTTGATGACGCTATTGTAATGCAGAATGAACCATCTCAGATGAACCGAAACACGATAAGTGAGCAACTTTATATTGCCATTGACAGGTAATTGACAGATTATTGTCATTGATAGGTAACTGTCATTTATCGCCACATGCCGTTTGTAGGTAATGGGTATCTAATTACGCCCTACAGTATGGGTATCAATAGTACAGTGATGAGTATCAAATTATGTCATGTACAGGTCGTTTTCATCAGTAGATAACTATTATTGATACTCTATGTCGTTAAAAGGTAACTATCATTAATACCATATGTCATTGATAAGTAACTATGTTTCATTGACAAGTAACTATACTTATCAATGAAATCAATAAACCATGTGTCATTGATAAGTAACTATATTAATACCATATGTCATTGATAAGTAACTATCATTGATACTCTATGTCATTGATAGGTAACTATCATTGATAGCATATGCCATTGATAGGGAATTATCATTAATACCATATGTCATTGATAAGTAACTATCATTAATACCATATGTCATTGATAAGTAACTATCATTGATACTCTATGTCATTGATAGGTAGCTATCATTGATGATATGATTGATAGGCTACTGTCATTAAACCGCATGTTATTGTTAGGTAACTATCGTTGATACCACGTGTCATCGGTAGGTCTTTATTATAGATAGTCTCCTGTTTCCAATACTTCATTCTCATCAATGCTACATAATCATTGGTACCTCATTGCAGCTGATAGGTCATCGCAACTAATCCATCCTTATCAATGAACCAATAGCCAATTCATTTCTTGGCTCAACCAACACCCAAACAAATGCCCAAGATTGCTTCTCCACGCTTCTGTTCACGATACACATGACAAGTGCGGAGAGCGACTGTCATGATGTTCTATATCCCTGCCACTCCTGAATACAACCCCATCACGAACATGCTCCCAACATCTGCACAGATCTGTAATCTCTGCTGTTTTTTATCTCGCACCCTCAAAGTAATTTTTTATCCCCGGAATGAAGCCTGAAGCCGGTTGCCTCTCAGGAGATTCCAGTGCACGGGTCTGGTGTCATCGACATTTCGTGGTCCCACGAAAATTTCTCTCGCCATTCAACGTTCCTGTTCTTCGTCCAGTTGATTCTTCGCGACACCATTGTACATCGAGCTCGTATGTTGAACCCGGTGGAAGGACGCGCCAGCGAATAATTCTGGCTGGAACTTCCTCCCGAAGGAGTTTCTACGGGTCCTCGGATCATTCGCGGGAGAAACTTGGATAGGAGGAGAAGAGATAAAGGCAGAGACAAAGATGTAGCTTGATTTATTATGCCTTGATAACATCCTAAGGGGATTACCAGAAGGGACCGAATGACAATGCTAACAAAAGCCTTTGTATCAGCGAATAACGATAATCATGTCAAACTAACATTGAAATGATAATAATAATCTAAACGAACCCTAAAATAGTAATAGCCCAAACAAAGCCAGACAATAGTAAAACCAGCAGATCAAAGATCAACCGGATAACAGGATCACAATAATATCAATAACAAATGATGGTAGTAACATCAAGAGACGGGAGAGACCGAGAGAGAAGGATCGTTCAACAATGGGAGATGCCTCACCGCCAACTCTCTCTCGCTTTTAAATGCCCACGCGCGGAATTAGCCGGCGTCCAGCCCTAAATCGAAGTCCCGGACATTTATGGCTTCCTCTTGGTTACCTCTCGACCGAGAACAACCTACAAATGCACACATATCTGATGTTGATCCTTCCAGGAAGCAAAGGACATGAGCAACCCCATCTCCACACGTTTTGTTCACGTCAGTTGCGCCCTTCTGACTGTCAGCGAGCGATGTACGTCCAGACACACTGCATGGGCATTGCGCAACTCCAGGTCCGACTTTGCGTGTTCGACACACACGAACTCATCGGGCGAGAGAAAAACGAAAGGAAGGGGGGACTTATCTCATAGAGTCGTAACGCATAAAACGAGAGCCGGTGACGTTTACGATTGCGCGTTGTTTGTTCGAGAAATTATCAGGCACGCAACCTCAAAGGATCTGCAACAACTGCACGCGGTGTGTGTAAGCGTTGATCCTTACTGTTCGCCACGAGAGAACGTACCCTTTCACTCTTGGGATATAACAACCGCGTCACTGTTAACCACAACTACCAACGACGCGTCTCTAGTCAGCGCCTTCTCGTCCATCAACCCTTTCATCACTCATATCCTTCCGTCACGCCAACGCCCCCGTCTCGTTACTTCCTTTCGCTCTTTCGACCTTGCCACACCGATGAAACATTCACCAGAACTGGCGAATTATTCGCAATGCCGATCGAACGCTCTTCCAGTTTGGAGAACCGAAGAAAGAGACGAACAATCCACAGTGATCGGGCTACTTCCGGGTCTGCTCCACAAGTAGTACCGGCGCCCAACATCTAGGTATGGCGAGTCAGTGCCTTTCTCGATATCCTCAATTGGTGGTTCCCAAACACCACAACCCAAAGCAGCCATCTCATACTTCTTGGCTACTCCACCTACTCGGTTTCCATCAATGGCAGTTCACCTTGATGACCCCGCTGTCATCTCTTTCAGCATTTTCGACGTCACCACTCTGCAGAACGTACGACAACTGAAACCACCTATGCCACTGTGGATTCAGCAGCTTCGTGTATCACCCCATTTGGCGATTCCTAGACACCACACCCGAGAGCTACTCGAAACTTCTGAGTCACCTCAGTAACGCGATTTTTACCAATGGCAGTTTGCCTTTGTGACCCCTCTGTCGTCTCTTTCAGCATTATCGGCGTCACCACTCTGCAGAACGTACGAAAACGGACAACACCTATGCCACTGTGGATTCAGCAGCTTCGTGTATCACCCCATTTGGCGATTCCTAGACACCACACCCGAGAGCTACTCGAAACTTCTGAGTCACCTCAGTAACGCGATTTTTACCAATGGCAGTTTGCCTTGATGACCCCTCTGTCATCTCTTTCAGCATTATCGACGTCACCACTCTGCAGAATGTACGACAACTGAAAGCGCCTATGACACTAAATTGAGCAGCTTCATCCACCATCCTAATTGTCGATTCCTAGATACCACCCCAAAATTCTGAGTCACCCCACGAACGCGATTTTCACCAATGGCAGTTCGCCTTAACGACCCCACTGTCATTCCTTTTACCATTATTGACATTGCCATCCTGTGGAAAAGTACCACACGCGTTGCAACTCGGCATTCCTCAAAAACGCTCATCGTCCAGCTTCACTGGATCGGGGTCGGCTGTCGTGTACTTGGATTTTTACACGTGGCCCCGTGCGCGGCAAACACGTTTCCATCGAAGTATGCGCCGAAGAAGAAAGACGCGAGGAATGAGTTCGTGTCGGCTTGAGGATCGAGATTGGCGTGCCTGCACAGTGTGTGTACGATCCTCTCTGAGGCAACGATCCGGACTGTATGAAAACGATCCAGGCTGCATTGCTGGACCCGACCTCAAAAGACGAACCGTTCTCTATCCATATGCTAATATCTCTGTATATATACATATACAGAGAGGAAGGGTATTTCGGACCTGTCACATCCACGCCATGTTGGCTATCAGCTCATCTCGCTGTTCTGAGGACGGTCCTTCAACTTTTACCAAACGAAGCATTGGTTTTCAAGATAGGACGATCCTTGGAATGACCTCAAAATCGATATGCTTGCATCTATCCAAAGCGGATTTCGAAAACATTGGGACGTTGTATCAAGTACGGAGAAGATGGGCTACTATGAGGGCTATCCTCCAAGTCGAGTGTCTTCAAAATAACGTTTCCTCATCTTTGTACGTGGAGAGAGAGATACTGAACATTATGAAGAGCGTTGCATCCACTGTGCATTGCAACTGCGATTGTACTCGTGCGAGAGCTCGTACTCTCCTCGTCCTCGTCCTCCTCGTCGTCGTTGTCGTCGCCGCTATATGGTGTTTGTCTCGGCGATCGAAGGTGATTTCATAAAGGAGACCGCCGTGACGGAAGATATTGTAGGACAAGTTCCCTGCACCAGCTGGGTGGCCCGTCGTGCATACTATAAGAGACATGCGGAGGCTATAACCCTCGTTCTCTTTTCTCCCTCTCTCTCTCTCTTCTTACTCTCGCTACCTTCCAGTCTGGCATTGCAATTGCCTTCGCATCGTTTGCCCCCCTCCCACCTCTTGCCCCCCCCCCCCGTCGATTCAAAAGCTTTCTCGCTCTCGTTCAACCAATCCTCATCTTTCCATCGCGTGCATTCTTTGCTCTACGAAAAATCACTCAATATGCACGCCGCCCTTGCGCTCCTAGAACTTCCGAAGAAGAGAGGAATCCTTTATCCGCCCCGTGTAATCTCATTCACTCGTGCGTCCAGCGGATTTATACGTATACGCTGGGTATTTATGTCGTAGCCCTAGTATTCGCGATGCGAGACGTTTCTGTCCTTCTTCCGGTTCGTAAAGGACTACCATTGTTATTATTATTTAATAGCAATGATCATAATTATGTCGACAAAAATAATTATAGTAGTAACGATGGTGGCGATGACAAATATTAGTTGTATTGTTAATGTCATTAATTCATAAAGAAAATGAATGAAATCAACAAAGTAAAGGCAGTAATTAGCACAAATAAAGTAGATAGTGATTACGAAGATGCTTGTGGTGATAATGAATATTACTTATATTGATGGTGACGAAAATAAATCTCTATATAATTCTCAAAATTCCGATATATATGTGGGTGTATATTTTAAGGTAACGGAAAAAGATTAATTTTGTTTTTTCATCTGGACCACGAAACAAATTGTAATACATGGTAAAAGATAAATTTCACTGAAAGTGAGGCATATAGATCAATTTTAAAAAGGGGTGCAAGCAATTTTACGGGTTTTTTCTACCTGTTACCCAAAATCGTGGTTGTCCACGTCCAGAATTAAAAAAACATGTACAAAATGTGTTGATGAGTCAAAAAAAATGATTTTCTTCAGAAACATTAATTGACTTATGTTTTTCGTGTAGTTCACAGCGCTCGGTTAAACGAATATTATTTTTGGAGGCTGGTAGTAAGGCTCATCACTCAATATTTTCCAATACATTTTCCAACTATGCTTTTTAATGAGAAAGTGAAAAGTCATGATAACGAGAATATTGGGAAAGTACTTAAGAATGGGTCAAGTGACCTTTTGAAGTTCGCCTACGTTGCCAATATTCAGCTACTTTTTCCACCACGTATTAACATTTTTCATTTTGACAATGAAGAAAAAAATGACTTTTTCCTTTTACATGATTCAAGAGACCGACCATATTTAGATGCTATTAATATTTTAATATACTAAATATAATAATATAATATAATATTAATATTAATATTAATCTACTAAATAATCTTAATATAATATAATAATATTAATATACTAAATAATTAAATACTATTAGTATTACATTAATACTAATAATTAATATACTAAATTAATTAAAATAATATTAATATACTAAATATATTAATATAATATAATATTAAAATACATTAAATGTATTCACAACTAGAATCTAAATATATTCGGCTCGTCAAGTTAAAGCAATATGCCCGATGAAGGCGATCGCAATACATCGACGGGGAATCCCGCATAATATTGTCGGCTACATATGTATCTTGTATTTATAGGATTTTATCGAGCCGCAATATTTATGGATGCCCAATCCGTCTAGGCAGTGCTACACGTACGGTAAGAAATCTATCGCTCTTAATTAGCGCTCCCGCGCATACGGGCGCGCGGAAAAATGTTCGCGATAGATAACAAGAAATGACGATGCTTAATTAAAAGAGGATTGTTTTACATCGGCTATATATACATGCGTACGTACACACATATATATATATATATATATATATATATATATATATATATATATATATATATATATATAGGAATATGGTCAAAGACAACTCCACGTGGAAACCGGTCCATTTACGAACTACGCGCTAATTACTGTCGTGCAAGTTTTTACGCCCCCCCCCCCCCTATGTTCTCTCGTTCCCTTCGGGAAGGTTTTATATAATACTTCGAAGGCACACGTCTGCACGTATAAAAGGCACTAACGTGCGATATCAAGGAAAGCGACGGGGGGAGAGAGAGAGAGAGAGAGAGAGAGAGAGAGAGAGAGAGAGAGAGAGAGAGAGAGAGAGAGAGAGAGAGAGAGAGAGAGAGAGAGAGAAATAAAAAGAAACAGAACGATGGTCATACGGGGAAAGAGAGCAATCCTGTAAGATCTTACAGACCTAGCGTTCAAGTCACCGGCGAGTCAGACGCGCGACTCACCGCTAAGAAAGAGCGGTTCTCGAAGACTCTCTCCGTCTCTTTACCTCGCCCTCTCCCTCGCTGTCACGCACTTGCTTTCCGGACAGAGTACGTATACACGAGCGATTTAAACGCGAGATGCATCCCCATGGATGCGTTGAGAAGAGACGATGGGAAAAAAGCTCGGGCAACTAACAAACTCGTCAGTGGTGTATTGACGCCATCCGTAGACCGCGGAAAAAACATATATATATATATATATATATATATATATATATATATATATATATATATATATATATATATATATATTTGTTATATTATATTAAAATATATATATATATATATAGCGGTAATATAATATAGTATTATATAATATATTTGTTATATTATATTTAAAAAAATATATATATATATAGCGGTAATATAATATAGTATTATATAATATATTTTAATATAACATAAAATAAAAGAATAATATATAATATGTTATTGTATAAACACACATATGCGCATATTTTCGTGCGTAGCAAACTAAGGGTAGGAAGTGATAGGAACGGGCTCAATTGGGAAGGGAAATACGTGAAACCCGCAAACGTATCCTTTGGATGTCAGGAAATTATACATGTATAGATATGCCTGTAACATTATGTTATAATGCTTAATATGTATATATATATATATTATTTATTTCAATACCATATATTATTAAATGGTATTAAAATATATTGGAATTGTATACTTTGGATATCAGGAAATGATACATATATAGATATGCCTGTAACATTATGTTATAATGCTTAATATGTATATATATATTATTTATTTCAATACCATATATTATTGAATGGTATTAAAATATATTGGAATTGTTATATATTTCCTAACTACATAATGCTATTAAAATATATTTCAATACCATCATGTCGTATTATGTTTAAATATAGTATATTATGTTGTAGTGTTATAGCATCGTGTACTTTATTAAACATAACACAATATATTACGGTGTACCACATATGCTATATTCACATATATATACAAAAATGTGAATATAGCATATAATATAATGTTATATTACAATATTTTGATATATTACAATATACATTATCGTGTAATGTAATATAATATAATATATATTATAATATATCATAATATTATAATATTATATTATATTATATGCTATATTCAAATTTTTGTATACGTATGTGAATATAGCACGTGTGGTATACCGTCGTAATATATTGTGTTATGTTTAATAAAGTAGACGATGGTATAACAATACAACATAATATACTATAATTAAACATAATACAACATCATGGTATTGAAATTTATTTTAATGCCATTATGTAGCACACCATTATGCATTTATACATATATGTGTTCATATAACTGCACACACACACACACACACACACACACACACACACAGGCACACACCCATATATATATACATATGTGTGTGTGTGTGCGTGTATATGAACGTTGTATATACGGTACATACGTACATATGTGATGTACATACAGCTTTATATACACGCATGTATATTATATATGCATATATATATATATATATATATATATATATATATATATATATATATATATATTTAGAGGACTAGAAGAGAAAATCCTGGAGTTCTACATCTTTCTTTTGCCCACTTCCTTTTTAGCTAACGAACTTATCCGAACGCGAGTTTTTTCCTCGGCGTCGCGCCGCACCGCGGACAAGATCGCCCGATGATCTCGGCCGTGCGTGTCCCTCATCAATAAGAGATCGCCTGCACATGTTTATATCGGAGCGAGAGCGTGCGCGGCAAAAAAAAAAAAAAGTCACCGCCAGGTACCTCTCCGTTTCGATCGAAAGAAACAAAAACGACGAAGTACACAAATACGGGTGGGGGGAAAAATGTCGAACGATCGATATGCAGATGGGCCAAAATGTCGAATTCGAAAATGCCGAATGTTCGAATATAGATGGGTCAATCTTACTAGAGTCTGTAAAGTCGAAAATAACAATTACGAATATGAACATCTCGGAAGTTGATACATAGCGAAAAACAAAAATCAGATTTAATAAATTACCGAAAAACACAATATCGATGGGCCTGTATGCATAACACCAAACAATTCGAGACGACAATTCTCCGAATTAAAAAAATTGCGACGGTTCACAATGCACAAAATCATTAAAGCGAACGGCCAAAAAGTCGAGTGGTTAAAATCGCGAAGGGTCAAAATGTAGAACGGCCCGGATGGCGAATCGAGCAATACGTTACTTACGCTTCAGAGTGAAGCTGCGAGATGGCGCTGTCGGTCAGTCGGCTAAAATATCGTAAGGCAGTCATCCCACGTGACGGGCCCTACCACGTTCGTCATTTTGGTCGTTCGACCTTTTGGCGTTCGACATTTCGGGCCATCGACATTTTGCGTTTCGATTTATTGCTTTTCGCCATAGACGATATTACGCATATTAGGCACTCGCTATTTTCTGTTTCGGAAATATGGGTGTTCTACATTTTTCGATTCTGTATTTTTCTGTTCCGAATTGCAGACGATCTGAATATTCGTTTTCGAATAAATTAGCTCTCCAATAAATAATGGTTCGATTTATAGTCATTCAATTTTTTTATCAGTCGACCGATAAAATTTCGAATAATTGAACCTTCGTTATTTTGAGAGTTCATAATTCTACCGTTTCGAAATCTTTGCCGTTCTACATTTGGTCATTCGACATTTTTACCCTCACCCAAAAATACGACGAAAAATCGAAATAAAATAAAGGTGAGAAGAAAGAGGCGCGGGTATCGTGGCACGAGAGTGCGCGGTCACCCGCTCGGACGCTCCCGCAGGATTTCAACGGCCCTCGGGGCGGCGAACGGCGAAGAAACGGTGGCGAACGGAGCCACGGGGTTTCGCGGTTGTGAGAAAAAGGTCGAAGGAACGAGGGAAGAGACCGAGGGGCGAAGGGGGGGGGAGATGCTTACGCAGCTCTCAAGGGGAATCGCGCATACTCGCGACTGCAAAAAGTAGGAGGGAGAGGAGCTGGAGAGAGAGCAGGATGCGAAAGGAACCAAACGAAGCAGGACAGAAGAGAGACGGAGAGGAAAAGCGATCGAGCGTCAGGGAGAAACTTATTCTCGGCTTTGAGGTACTCGAGAGAAAAAAAAAAAAAGGCGACGTAGCACGTGGAACAACCGAGAAACAAACCTTGCCGCTTATCCACCATGTGCAATATAATGTCCAGCAGTCAGTGTGATTAATACCGCGTCCTTAACCCCATAAAGGCCATCGGTTAATACAACATCGAGATCGCGAAACGTCTTTATCAACGGACGATCTAAGCTCTTCGGAGATGAAGGAGACGAAGACGTACGGACAGACAGAGAGAGGGAGAGAGAGACAGAGAGAGGAGAACACGTTCCGCGCACGCCCCGGAGCCATCGGGTGTTCCGTACTTGGACTTGGCCAGCGCAATAATGCTCCATTATATATATATGTGTATTTATATTTATTTTATATATACACTACCGGCGGAAAGTTTCCGGACAAGAGTTGGAAAAAGTGCCCGAACGGTTCTTTATGCCATTTCGCCGGTAGTTGGGCTAGGCCAATTTGACCAACGGCATTTTAAAGAGGAGGGATTTACCTACATTTTGACTCATCGAAAAAAATTTTACGATTTTTTTTTTACACTTGGCACCCAGTTTTGAAAACCACAATTTTTTGTTGTTTCGTGAGTGACAGTAAAAATCTTTTTTACAGTAAAGATTACAAAATTACAAATTTTGTAATCTTTACAAAAGTAAAGATTATTTTTGTAATCTTTACAAAAGTAGTAATCTTTAAATCTGTAAAGTATACTTCTTTACCTTTATTACCTTATACTTCTTTATAAGGTTATAAACCTTTTACCTTTTTACCTTTATTACCTTATACTTCCTTTAACCTTTTACCTTTATTACCTTATAAACCTTTTACCTGTAACCTTTTACCTTTATTACCTTATAAACCTTTTACCACTATTACCTTATACTTCGTTATCTTTAAATCTGTAAAGTAATCTCTAAATCTGTAATCTGTAAAGATTACAAAAGATTACTTTTGTAATCTGTACAAAAGATTACAAAAGATTACAAAAGATTACAAAAAAGATTACAAAAAATCTTTTACCCGTTTACAGTAAAAATCTTTTTTATGCATTTCTCCTATTAAAATCATAAAAGGGAAAGCCTAAGCTTCAATTTCGTTTTGTAGAAAAATTTTTTGCGATTTTTTTTTCCCAAAAGTATTTCGTTTTTTCGATAAAAATATACAATATGAAAATTGCTCCGGAGTACGAAAACGACGAGGTTTACAATAAAATCTCAAGATGGTAAAAAGTTGCGTTACTTTCTTTTGAATTCATGAGAATTTTTTCAGATTTTTTTGCGAAATTTTTTTTAAATTTAGTTCCTGTCGGAACTCGATTGATCTCAACGATTGGTCAAACGTTCACGCACTCTTTACGTGTTAAAATGAAAAAATATTCAAAAATTATTTCGACTCAGTACTTCTTCGGCAAGCATCGAAAAAACGTTCGCGTTAGATTTTCCCGTCGTATCGTGTCGAATAATATATTGAATTTGAAGTGTGTTTAACTATTAATTTATTGACGGTTAATTAAATAAAATTTTTTACTTCATTAGAGTTTTTTTTTTTTTGAAAAAGAAAATGGGTCGTCGATCCAATATAAGCATCAAAAAGCGTGCATCAATCCTTGCACTTTGCAATGGAGGGTTCAAAATTCGCTACATTGCAAATCGATTGAAAATACCCAAATCAACCGTTGGGGATGCTATAAAACGTTTCAGGGAGACACAATCGAACCGCGATAAAAATCGTTCCGGGAGGCCTCCTGTTACTTCCAAAGCGGAAGACTAATCAATAATTGTGATGTCTAAAAGGAATCGAAAACTCACGGCGGCAAACATCCAAGCGCAGTTTGTCGAAAGTCGTGGAAAAAACATTTCAATTACGACGATTAAGAGCGTGCTGTCAGCGAGAGGAGGTTTTTTCGACGAGACCAAAGTATAATATGTAAATAAAAAAATTAATTATATTATTATCATGGTGTTGAGATCAATCGAGTTCCGACCGGAAATAAATTTTAAAAAAATTTCGCAAAAAAAATCTGAAAAAATTCTCATGAACTCAACAACAAGTAACGCAACTTTTTACCGTTTTGAGGTTTTGTTGTAAACCTCGTCGTTTTCGTACTCCGGGGCAATTTTCATATTGTATATTTTTATCGAAAAAACGAAATATTTTCGGGAAAAAAAATTGCAACAATTTTTCTACAAAACGAAATTGAAGCTTAGGCTTCCCCTTTTATGATTTTAATAGGAGAAATGCATAAAAAAGATTTTTACTGTAAACGTGTCCACTCACGAAACAACAAAAAAACGACAAAAAATTGTCGTTTTCAAAACTGGGTGCCAAGTGTAAAAAAAATCGTAAAATTTTTTTTGATAAGCCAAAATGTAGGTAAATTCCCCCTCTTTAAAATACCGTTGGTCAAATTGGCCTAGCCCAACTACCGGCGAAATGGCATAAAGAACCGTTCGGGCACTTTTTCCAACTCTTGTCCGGAAACTTTCCGCCGGTAGTGTATATATTAGACTGATTCAAAACAATTTTTCTTTTTTTTTCCTTCTGGATTTTCGTGCTATTGTTGGGCACTAGTGAAAGAAAATTTCTCTAAAAGAATGGGCGCGGTCACTCAATTTTTAGAGGTGGCTATCTCGACTTTTTTGTATTTGAATTTTTTTTAATGAACGTATTGCATGGCTTAGATAGTTATTTAGCTTAGAGCTTTTTTATTTTTTTAAGCTTATTTATTTTTATTTATTATTAAGCTTAGAGCTTAGGATAGTCATGGCTTCGGATTACGGATAAAAATCACATCCAGCAGCTATTTCGTAACAAAAATAAACTCTAATAATTTGAAAAGATTGAAATATTCACAATTCAAATCCAGGTAGATCAATAATGGCGTCTATACTACTCTCGTTATTCATGCAGATTTATTTATACGCATAAACATTTCGCACTTTTTACGAAAAATTAAATTATAAGCTTTTATTAATAAATCGTGTATTTTCGTTTTCAAAATGCTACACGTATATAATATTTTTATTATTTAGTTCATTAGAGGGTGGAGAAAGGCACTAGAGGGAAAGAATTTAGTAGAAGAGATGTGTGAGGTTGCGGGGCATTTAGAGAATATAGCGAGGAAAAAGGGAGCAGGGGAGCCGAGATGAGGAAAGCGAAAGAAGGCACGAAAGCGGGGAAGGAATTTGTATGAACGCAAAAAGCGCTACGATAATGGGATTGAGGTTTGATGATTAATAATAAGAAGCCTTGGAAAGAAAGAAGGAAAGCAAGAAAGGAGCAAATGTAAAAAGCCCGCAAGGGTGTACATGAAATAAAAGATTCTGTACTACTACATATACCTTCATTATTTAGTTCATTATTATTATCAGTTTTTGTTAAATTATCAATGATAAAACAAGTCGTCATAATAATAAGTTACTATGTTTTATCAAACAGCGTTTGAAATATTGTTTGGGCTCAATTTATTTACCGATTCATAATAATATTTTCGATTTTGTTTTCTAGGGATTCAATGTGTGTGCGATATACTTTTCTTCATCGCAAAATAGCTGTGAAACATACTATGTCCTTTATTTATTATATTTCCGGTATAATCTAATACCATGATCATATTTATTCAGTAAAATCATGAAAAAATAACAAAAAGTCGAGATAGCCACCTTTAAAAATTGAGTGACCGCGCCCATTATTTTAGGGAAATTTACTTTTATTAGTGCCCAACAGTAGCACAAGAATCCAGAAGGAATTTTTTTTTTTTTTAATCAGTCTAATATACATATATTAGGGTGATTCGTTTCAGGGCAACTTTTTTTTACCCATCGTGCCCGCAAACCTTTAATTGGTACCCAAAATCGAAGTTTCGTGAAAGGCGGGTGTTATAAAAAAACATTAAGAGGTCGCGAATCAAAATTGAAGGTTTCCCATTTGATTAACATTGTAAAAAATATTTTTCTCATTATTCTCTTGCAAGTATTCATGTATTACCCCTCCCAATTTGGACCCTTTCTTATCACTCCCTTCCCGCACTTTTCCTACCCAAAATTTTCCCCAAATTTTGGGCAATCAACCCTGTTTTGGAAGGGCAATTTTACCCTACTATTTTATAGGATTTTATCATTGTCGATTCGATCTCTTGATTAATCGGACAACTCAATGTTTTGAGCTTGAGAGGCTAAATTGCTCGAAATTGTCCAAAAATTGGGTTCAAAGAATAAAAGTTAAGAAGTACGTAATGATCTTAATGAATTTCATCGTCGTCCATTCGATCTACCGTTTCATTTATTGCAAAACCCATTTTTTCTTCGACCTTATCAATCGACATCTTTGCCTTGCAACGCACTCAATTGACATCTTCCCGTTCAGCGTAGAAAAGGATATTATCGCGGTGAAAAAGGACCAGCACGGGACGACGAACGATCCTGTTTGCCCGGACGAAGACAGGAATGAAATTCTTATTCCCTTGTACGCGTTGGCCGGCTAAAGTCTAAAAGGCGCGTTTGCGCAACTTGAGGAACCGTCAAGCGAGGGATAAAAATAAATTGCACACGGTTAAGGCCGTAATGGAGATCGTTTAAGGCGTCCTCTCTCCCTCTCTTTCGCCCTCGGTCTTCTTTGCGTTCTTTGGAGTAGTCATCGTTGAGCGCAAAACGTCTTTATCGGATCTCAGGATCTCTTTCTTTCCCTTCCTCCGTCTCTCTCTTCCCAAGAGAGCGAGAAAGAGAGAGAGAGAGAGAGAGAGAGAGAGAGAGAGAGAGTGCTCGAGAGATGCCCAAAACACGTCATATACATTAGCGATCAACGTCACCTTAAGGG
>OX632361.1:40548242-40565742 GCA_951751655.1 Ophion costatus
AGAAAGAGATAGAGGGAGAAAAGGAGCGAGAGAGAGGGGGGGGGGGAGAAAGGAAAGATGCAGGTGACGGTACCATCCTTGTGCCTGGTCCTTGGAGACCTCGCAGTACAGAACATTTTCGTTCTCTTTTCTTCTGTACCTACTTTTTTTTTCCTCATTCATTTATTTGCAAAGCATTGCATTCTTTTATTTTCCTTCTCACTCACTTACCCTCAGACCGCGCATTTTTTACGTCTATCTGTAGTCGCATAGAGCGCCCTTTTTCTCTGTCTCCCTCTCTCTGTGTATATATATATATATATATATATATATATGTATATATATATTCTTTTTTTTCTTATATTTTTATATGTTCTTAATATTCTTATATATATATATATATATATATATATATATATATAATATACATTCTTGGCATATTGAATGAAAAGAATAGATAGAATATTTGTTGAAAAATATATTCCTTAGTATATGTGGGAAGAATTATATTAAGGGATAGTCTAATAATGGATTAATTCGATAATAATAATAATACATACATACACATACACACACGCGCGCGCGCACACACGATTAATTCGATTAATTCGATTAATTCGGTGATTAATAATTAACGTGTGCACACGCGCGCGCGTGTGTGTGTGTGTGATAATAAAAAACATATACTTTTAAAAAAATGTCTAAAAAATGTATTTTTCAACAAATATTCTATCTATTATTTTCATTCAATATGCCAAAAATCACAATAATGAGTCAGAATTAGGAAAGTGCTGAAAAATAACCCTCATCACTATTTACCATTGAGTTGTAAGACTCACTTTGAGAGAGAATTATTTTTTATCGTTCGCCAATTTTTTTTTTTCCTCCGGGAACGAAATAAATAATATATATTACACCCCGATCAATATATAGTAGGGTGGTGGAAAATAATGGAAAAATGGAAATATATATATATATATATATGCCTGCGTGTGTGTGTGTATGTGAGTAATATATTCGAGAGTGCGGCAGCTATCAATCGATCGTCGCACCCGGCCGGTCGTGTCGCGCTCCGTGAATTATAATCAAGACCGCGAGCGTTCCTCCAAGTACCCTTTACCGCCCGCATTAAATATTCCCCTGACGGAGAGGCTTAAATCGTAATTAAAATCCTTGGCCAGTTCATGTATGTGTCTGCACGTGTATGCGCGGGCGCGCGCGCACAACTAAGCGCGCGGGATAGTAGTTGCGCAGAGGGCTTGATAAATGGCCCCACTCGCAGTCCCATTGTATATCTCGGAGCTTTTCACTCTGTATACATATATATTCAACATATATATACATCTATATATGTTGTGAATTAAAACGAAATTATTATATGAAATATAACACGCGGATGATTATAATTTATTAACGAAATATTTTTGGTTATTTATGTATTATATATTATGGATTTTATTAAGTTCGACATATACTGTATATGTATATATATATATATATATATATATATATATATATATATAGTTAATTTAATATATAATATAATTAAATTATATAATATTATATAATATATTATAAATAAAATATGTAATATATTATATATTATATTTAATATATAATAATGAATATCAGTTAATTTTTAATTTAACAAAAGTTAAATAGTATCTTCGTAAAACAAAAAATAAAATGAATGATATTATTCTAATACAATTTTGCAATAATCCAAAGTGATCGAAATTTTTTTACCGGTACGAATGTATCAGGGCTAGACTGAACAAAGTTGCATCCAATTGAAAAAAACGGCATTCCTTTTTACGTTGCAATATTAGAATTCCGGGGTCAAATCGATCGCTGGATGCTCACGAAGGAGCAACTCCAGGTGAATTTATATTCATCGATCTGAGAGATTACTATAGTTTTATACGGCGGCCAGAGCGAGGGCGAGCGGACGACGAGGGGGCACGTTCTCGTACTTGATGGAGAACGGACGAAACACCTGGCCAACTGGATCGCTTCTCTCTCTCTCTCTCTTTCTCTCTTTCTCTGCCTCTATCTCTCTTTCTCCTTCTGTTTCTTTCATGAACTCTTTTTCATCTGAGGGTATAAGAGTCATGCTGCATGTGTGTTGCATAGCAAAGAGAAACGAAGAAAGATGGAAAGAGATAGACAGATAGATGACGAGGGGGGGGGGGGAGAGAGAAGGAGAGAAAGAGCGAGAGAGACACAAACTGAGACAGACAGAGATGTTCATTTCGTGCTCTAGGATCCACGAAGAGCACCGTTCAATAAAAAAGGAAGAGAAGGAGAGAGAGAGAGGGGGGGGGGGGGAGATTGATTGATTTATTTAATATGCCCCAGTTACACTTTCGGACAAATTGAGATACAATATAATTGGATACAATAAGATAATCCAAAATGATAAAGGAAGCTAATATAAGTAATACAAAATAATAATACTAAATAATACTAGATAATAATAGATAATACAACCGTTTGAAGGATAAAAAATAGTACAAATGATACAGCGGTTGGAATCATACGATAATACAAAATAATACATAATAAAACAAAGTAATACAGCTCCTTAAACAAAAGTAAGAATCATGAACCACTGCGAGTATAAAATTAAATTAAGGATGTTGAGTCCTTATGAAACATGTTAATGTTAATTGTTCAATAAATAGCTTCTCAATCGTTATGAAATTTTTACACGACCTCCTGAATACTTCATGTAAAAACATACAAAATTTTCAGAATTCTATCATCATTACTTCAACCTCCTTAAGGGTTGAAATAAAAAATGATAAGAAAATTCTGAAAATTTGGTATGTTTTTGTATGGAGTATTTAAGAGATCGTGTTAAAATTTCACGACGATTAGGAAGCTCGTTATTAAAAAATTAACATTTTGTTAAGAACAATTTTTAAAAGAAATTTAAAAAAATTTATCAATAAATTTCTTTTTGTTTCCGTTGCTTTCAGTATATTGTAGATATTACAAAATTGAGAGGTAAAAAAAAAACTTATTGCAAAGTTACATCAGTTTCCATAAGACAGCATTTAATTTGTGAACGTTAATTGTTCGATAACGAGCTTCCCGATTGTCGTGAAATTTTTACACGACGTCTGAAATACTTCATACAAAAACATACCAAATTGTCAGAATTTTATCATCATTTGCGGTTTGGGACTCAACATCCTTAAGACTGAATACGATAGAACGATGGTGCTATGACATATCATTTGATTAAGATGAGATAATGATCCTGTGGGAATACAATTCAAGTCTAAGTGAATAATGATACTTCGAGAATACCTCAAGAAGACTAACAGAGAGCGACAGAGAGAGAAAGAGAGAGGGAGAGAGAGAGAGAGAGAGAGAGGGAGAGACATGGACATGAGATAAAAAAGGAAGAACGTCGTGCGGTGAGGAAATGATACGACAAAATATATTGTGCTGTAGAATGTTTAAGGGGGCCAAAATGCCACCTTAACGGAGTGAAGAATTTCTCTCTCCATCTCGTCTCGAACAAGACGTATCTCTCCTCTCTCCCTCTCTTTCTCTGTCATTGCTACTCTTTTTGGTTCTTTTTCTTCCTCGTTCTCTCTCTCCCTCTCGCTCCCCCCCCCCCCCTCTCTCTCTCTCTCTCTCTTTCTTTCTCTCTCTGTCCGCCCTGCCCGTCTGTCATTCACGTACGTTTTCTACTCGCTGCTCTCACCGTTTGGTTGTAGCTTGCACATCGTGGGACAAAAGATCGCTCCATGAAATCCCCCTCCCCTCTTTTTTCGTCTGGTCCGTTCTGTCTGCAGAACGAATTCAGCAAATGATCAGTTTTCTTTGTCCCATTGACAGTCCAACATCTCTTCCTACAGTTTGCCGCTTTTTAATTAGTGACATTTCCAAAAAGTATCCGGTCACACAAAAGTTTCATCGTTACTCTAAAAGTACATTTTTAAATATTTTTATGAATTGTTTTTATTTTTAAAAAAATAACTCAAACTTGGCAAAACTGTTGATAAATTTTGTGTAAATTCCCGACCTCGTCATACCAATACTCACGTTGCAAAAAAATATTGGCAGTCAACCTTTTGATCGATCTACTTCCTTTTTCACTTTCCCTCGTTCTCCATTCTTATCGTCAATCGTCGAAGCATGACAATTTGTAGGAATCCTCGGAATCGATCGAATGTCTCGACTAAAACGCGAGGCTCTACGACTCGTCCTCCTCGCGAGCTTGTAAAACGTCAAAACCCTCACAGCAAAGTGCACTTTCCCAGTGCGCTCTAATACGCCTTTTTTTTCTCACAAGCCGCGGTTAAAAATTGCGGTAGATGAAGTATCACGAGGAGCGATCGATGGTAGAACGAGAGTTCAAAATTCCAACTTTTCTTCGTATCATTTTTCGCATGCGATATTTTGCGCAAGATCGTGCGAAAGACGAACATATTAAGACCGAGACGTGTCTCAGCGTTTCGCAATATACAGGGTGGCTCGAAAAGTGACGTTTAAGGCCTTAGGCCACAGTAACGGGTGTAAAATCATGGGGGAATTTAACAATTTTTTTTCGTATGAAAAAGTGATTCAATCATAAAATTAATTGCACATCTATTTGGTATGAATATCAAGCTGTAAGAATTTTTATTTTTCGATGTACAGAATGGCCGACTACTGGAAACTTCTCGAAACAGCCTTTTTTCAATTGGCGTGATAAATAACTTCAACAATTTTCCCTCGATTTATTTGCACTTTTATTTATTTTATAAGCAGTCTATGAGCAGTCATAACGAAATTTTTCACTGAAAATTCATTTCTTAAGTTCAAATATCTACAACTTTTGAATAAAACAATATTTTTTAAATTTCTTACGTACTTCTCTAGGTATTATAATGTAGATTGACGGCAATTTTTGTTTTTTGCTCTAGGTAAAAAATTGTGGATGCTGAATGTCACGCCGCGGAGCACCTAAAAAAAAGTTAACAAAAGGAAATATTAGTAGTCGGCCATTTTGTACACCGAAAAAAAAAAAATTCTTACAGCTTGATATTCATACTAAATAGATGTGTAATTAATTTTATGAGTGAATCACTTTTTCATACGAAAAAAAATTGTTAAATTCGCACATATTTTAATACCCGTTACCGTGGCCTAGGTCCTTAAAAGGAAAATCTAGGCGCCTGGGATCGATACCTATCCAAATCCCCACGTATCTTCTACTATGCTTTTTTACTTTTCGACGAAAAAAAACCTTTTTTTTCGTTTTTTTTTGTTAAATTTTTCAGTTTTTTACAAATTTGTTCCTCTTGAACGTTTTTGCAAGCAGTTGGGAGTTATTTAGTCTGGTATAACATTTTTTTGATCGTTCGAACTTTAGGCAGTAGGCTCAAACCTACTTTTCCATCAGAACCGAAAGCATCAACGTTATCCATCACTCGACCATTTATTTGTCGCTTGACACTACACTTCATAACGACTACACGAGTACAAAAATCGCAAGAAAGTACACACACACACACCAGAGGGAAAAATAAAAAAGCTTTTGTCACGAAAATGAAAAAAGATGGTAGAACATATATAGGGGCTGATTCTTATGGGCATCGACCCGAGGCAGCTTGATTTTCCTTCCGAATGTCACTTTTCAGCCACCCCGTATGCACTGTGCGGTTCGCTCCCGGACTTTATGGATTGTGTGCGCGCGCGCACCCAGTTGTGTTCCTGGAGTGAGAAGATCATCGATCATCATTAGTGGGCTTCAACGTCTTTCTCGACGGTTCGTGTAGTGCGCAGGCATATATATATATAATTCTGAATCTTTCGTGCGTCGATCGAGGGCCTCGTCGAGACCTCCCGGTGCAGTTCTCCGCCGCACCGGAAGTCCCTCACGCAACCATCGTCTCGTTGGACGCAGTGGTCAGAAAGAAAGAATCATCCTCCAACAGAGACACAGAGAGAGAGAGACAGAGCTATCGAATTATTTATACATATTTATATGTAGTGAACATATTTATATGTAGTGAACATATTTATATGTAGTGAATATATTTATATGTAGTGAACATATTATCTACATATTTATATGTAGTGAAATTTCACCAAAAGATGAGTAAGAATCTGAATAACTAAATGTACAGGGGCTCGCCATCGCAAAATGTGAAGGCAAGAGAAATCACTGTATCAGCTGATGCAGCGATGTCCATTGTACAGAGGAGTTGCACACAGTACGTAAAGAAGTTACTTTATAGAAAACCAGCATATATATGCGGCTTAAAGTGTAGTTCGCGCATGAGAAAGAGAGAGAGAAAGAAAGAGAGAGAGAGAGAGAGAGAGAGAGACTCCGCTTTCTCACCGTTTAAGGAATCTCCGCTCCCCTGGACGAGATTCGTCCAGGCTTCATCTCGTTAGACGTAAGTTTACGAGTACTATATCGGAGATAATATAGCGGTAAATCGAATTTATATTTATCGTCGCGGCTGCGACGTTATCCGAGGCGGCAAAGCCTGCCGCGGTTTGTTCACCCTTGCTGTCGGACAGCCTGCTTGGTTAGGCTTAGATAATGCGTACTAAAGTTGCTCCTATGGACCTATAGATGGCCTATCTCTTACTCGCTTTCTCCCTTCCCCCCCCCCCCCTCTCACTCCCTCCGTCTCCCGTTTGTCCGTTCACGTGATGTCTAGAAAAACGAGTCGCTGCAGAACAAGAAAGGGATGAGGGTATACGTATATAGGTCCAGCGTGCGCGCGCGGTGCCTTGGTCAAGATCAGGAATATAAATATGTTCCGAGATAGGGCCAGCCAACAGCTGGCCTGCCAACCCCGGCAATTCGCTCGAGGCAAAGTAGAGCACACTGCAGAGCGCCTCTTCCTCCAATCCTGCGAGCTCCTTCAACTTCCCCGGTGATAAAACATACGTGTTCAGCGATGTTAAACGAGAGAGCAGACCGCCCTTCAAGCAGCAGGAAAGAAAGCATCGCTGACGAGAGACCGCAGCTCCCCTCTGCCCCGTAGCCGGCAGGCCTCCACGTAGCCCCAACCGCAACGAGGATTCTCGGGCTTCACCATCGATCACTACCGGATCGATCATAAATCTCAATGGTCACATTATTCATCCACCTAGTCGCGAAATACGCGGGATTGGCCGGCCTACCGTCTACCGACACGTTGAGGTCGCCGTCGGGAGGCAAAGAACCGCGTGAGGGAACACGAACCGGTAGCGGAAGAAGACAACGTTTTCAGTTGTGCAAGCTACCCCGTTAGCTTGACGTATTTTTTTGAGGGTATGACAGCATAGCTCAAAAGTTACCGGAATCTGTCGTACTGATACTTATTGGGTCTTGATGCTTGGGATTGTTTGGTGGCATGACCTACTTGTGTGGGTATTGTGCCAGAACCAGTGATATTTGGGATTCCTTGATGACACATCGGACTAGCATCAGTAGTCTATCGGCCAAAGTGTTTTTGGGGACGCCTTGATGCATAGCCAGCTGATGGTAGTGATTCCTTTGAGGCGATGATATCGTAGCTCAAAAGTTACCGAAATCTCTCCTACTGATACGTATTAGGTATTGATGTTTGGGATTGTTTAGTGGCATGGCTAACTCGTGTTGGTATTGGGCCAGAACCAGTGGTATTTGGGATTCCTTGATGACACATCGGACTAGCATCAGTAGTCTATCGGCCAAAGTGTTTTTGGGGACGTCTTGATGCATAGCCAGCTGATGGTAGTTATTCCTTTGAGGCGATGATATCGTAGCTCAAAAGTTACCGAAATCTCTCCTACTGATACGTATTAGGTATTGATGTTTGGGATTGTTTAGTGGCATGGCTAACTCGTGTTGATATTGTGCCAGAACCAGTGGTATTTGGGATTCCTTGATGACACATCGGACTAGCATCAGTAGTCTATCAGCCAAAGTGCTTTTAGGTACTCCTTGATGCATAACCAACTGATGTGAATCTGAACTAGGTCTGGTGGGATTTGAGATTTCTTGATGGCACACCGATTTTGTGTACCAGTGCAAATGAGTTTAGGGTATCTTTAATGACGCAGCTAACTGATGTTCATGTAGTGTGATATAACTGATGTTTGTGATGAACCAGATATAGTGACACCTGGGATCCTGCGATGGTATGGCCAATTCATATAGGTTTGGTACTAGGTCGAGTGATATTTGGGATTCGTTGTGGTATGACAAACTGGTGCTGGCATTGTGCGAAATCTAGTGGTGTTAAGGATTGTTTAATGGTACATCAAACTAATATCAATCTTTGATCTCGTCTAGTTATGCTAGGGATTCTTTGATGTATAGCTAACTGATATTGCTGATGTACCAGCTCTCATGAAGTTTGGGATCTTGAGAAGCCTAATTCATGTTTTTGCTGTACCGGCCCAAGTGATTTTAGTGCCTATTTGACGGAATCGATCTTCATCATGTACCAGGTGTAGTGATATCTGTAATATATTGATGGGAGGACCAACTGATGTACATGCTGTACCAACATTTGTGGAATTCGGGGATCTTTGCTGGCACTGCTGGTATCTTCGTGAAGCATCTCAACTGCTTTTAGGGACTTTTTGATGTAATAGCTAACTGATTTTCGTCACAAACCGAGTGTTGTGATATCTAGGATTGCCTAATGGCTTAGCCGTCTGATGTTAATCTTGCAGCAGGTTATGTTCATATCGAAGTATGCCTCAATGCCACTTTGAAGTCTTGATGTCCCAGAAGATCATCATCTCAAGTAAAACACTAAATATTAACCCAAGTCGAAAACCCATCCAACCAGACCCACCAAATTCGCAGTATCATTGAAATTCTCATTGATCACCCTGTCCGCTGATTCATGGCGCACTTCATTGCCGGTGATTGGAAACAAGGTGATTGGTATTTCGTCCACGTCAGCTGCGAACTGACCATTACGTCGTACGCGTTAAATCAACGCGTGACCCAACACTCGTGACTTAATTAAGTACACTTGAAGATTCTATAGTGATTCTACAGATTAAGAGTGACTTTGACGTGCATAACGAGGCACTCCTCAAGCTGTCATCATTTCTCACGTCACGCATAAAAGCTCGCCCGTGATTGCGGTACGAGCAATGAATTAATTCGTTCGATACGTTCAATGGATTGAAATTGACTTTCTCTGTCCCCTACTCCATCCCTCTCTCTCTCTCTCTCTCTCTCTCTCTCTTTCTCTCTCTTTTCATGTTCATTGCTCAGCAGCTCTTCGACTGGATGTGCCGGGCCATACGATTGAAACTCCAGAAGAGAGGAAGACGGAGTGCCGGTAATGGAAAGGGGATATATTCATTGGCTGCAATATCGTCGAGTAGATGGCTTGTCTTCGGAGAAGCTTGATGCTGTGGTCCATGACAGAGAAAGAAGATCACAACCTCAGGAAGAGATGGAGAGAGAGAAACGGAGAGTGAGGGAGGAAGAGAGAGAGAGAGGAGAGCGAGAGGAGGGCGAGAGGAGGGCGAGAGGAGGGCGAGAGGAGGGCGAGAGGAGGGCGAAAGGAGGGCGAGAGGAGGGCGAGAGGAGGGCGAGAGGAGGGCGAGAGGAGGGCGAGAGGAGGGCGAGAGGAGGGCGAGAGGGGCGAGAGGAGGGCGAGAGGTTCAGATAGGAAGAGGGACAGAGAAAGGTTGATTGGGAAACAGAGAGGGGAAGAGAGAGAGAAAGGGACCTAATCACACAAGTGCGAAGAACATTACACGACGAGCAAGGTGCTCCAAACGCGGAATTGATATTCGATACTTATACTCCTTTGCTATTCATTCCAAGTTGCTATGTACATATATATATATATATATATATATATATACAACTCTGGCACTCGTATTCGTTCATCTCCTTCGTTCTCTCGCCCTAAGAAGATACCCCTTACTCTCGTCATTAATTATTCAATTAATTACCACCTAATTACCAGGATCTTCAGGTCACAGCATACCTTCGTCTCTCTTTCCTCTTCTCTCCTGCGCCCCCCCCCTTCTCCCTTTTTCTCTTTCTCTCTCTCTCTCTCGCCCTCTCTGTCTCATCCTCTTTTTCTCTGTATCTCGATGCTGGAGATACCTGTAGACTGCAAGGAATAAGAAGCGGGAAGAAAGACCCTCTAGGCAACATGATATGCTCTCTTTTTCCAACGTACGAGTACTCCCTACTTCGCGCACGCCTTCTCCTCCTCGTCTAGTTTCCTTCTCTCCTCGTATCTCGTCCTTCGTGACACTCCGCTCTATCCTTACTTTCTTCAACTTGTTCCTCCTCGCGGTCTCGGAGTTCGAGTTCTTCTCCATGTGGGCACTCACGAGGAGGCGAATTCTCGGAGTTGCAACACGTCGGAGCTGCAGTACGGACACGCGAATGTCTTCTTATCCGTATCGTTATGGGTGCACTCGCTCTCGTGCATCTTCTCTCTCTCGCTCCTCTCTCTCCCTCACCCCCCCCTCTCTCTCTCTCTCTCTCTCTCTCTCTCTCTTTCCCACTCTCTCTTCTATAACGTTCCACATTCCTATGCACCGAACATCTACCTTCCAATATTCATTTGCTATATATTTTTGGCACTCTTCACCGACCGAAATTATCTCTTCGCAGTCATTGGGTATTTTCAAACAGCGACTCCTTGCTCACCTATTCTCCTCAGAAGGATGGTTACCTCTGAGCTGGCATATACTTATAATTTATTTTACATTATATCTACGGTTTTACCCCAAACTTCTGTGTTTACTACTGTTAGTATTAATATTACCTCATTCTAATAATTATTATTGTTAGATAACATTATTAGATAGTGTTATTATATTATATTATACTTTATTATTATTATAATCATTATTATATTATATTATTATATTATATCATTATATCATACTTCATTATGATTTTACATACATACATACTTCATGATTATTTTTTCTTTTTCCTCTGTTAATGTACTCGTTATACTTTGCCTCAAGGTGTTACCAGGGCATAAAAAAATATATCAATCGATCAATCAATCTCCGATTTTTGGCGACTCTGCTTTGTTGTCATTTGCGTCTGCTTAGAAATCGGTAATTTCTTCACTTACTTTTTCTTTCGAAATTGCGATTGCTTTTTTTTCATATTTGCAATTTTTTATTTGCGATTTCTATTAATTTTTTTGTTCTTCACAACTGCGTTATTCTACTTATATTTATTTCCGTTTGTCATTGCAAATTTCGTTCCTCTTTGCTTTATTCGTTTATCTTGGTTTTCGTTTGTTCTCCCTAAATTATTATTTCGCATTTACGAGCCCAAAAAATAAGGCAGTGGCGTGAATTTTTTTTTTTAGTCTCTCCCAAGAAACGGCAACGACAAGAAATTGCACGAAAAAGAAAAATCTTGAAACTCAGCTGCCTCGTACGAATCGTCGCATTTACTTTTTTTTTTGCCTCTGCGTGTAGAAATTCGCAGAAAGTTCCGAGCTCACCGCTCCGTTCCAATGCGCCTTTTTTATCTTCCCTCGTTCATTTCTCCCGCCCTTAATTATTTTCTCCTTTCGCGAAACAAGATATTCTCCGGACATCCGCGGTAATTGCACGATGGATTATGAGCGAATTACGATTTGAAGGGTGATCATCATCGGCTCGACGGCTTCGTCGAGTTCGAACGGGAATGGGAAAGCCATCAGAGAGAGAGGGCCAGAGAGACTGCGAGAGAGAGAGAGACAGAAAGAGAGAGGAGCAGAGAGGAAACGCACGCCTCGTTTCCGCGTGTCTCGCACTCCTTCACTATCTGCTTTTCTGTTTTTTTCTAGACCCTCGGAAGAACGTGTAGCGATGCCTACGTGATATCCGAGGCCCATTTATTTAATTGAGTTTCATCGTCTTTCTAAACGCGTTCTACGACTCTGAACCTGATAAAAGATGATGTACTGTATCCTCTCTCTATTTCGCACGTACTGTTAAGATTTTTTACGTACAGAAGGACGATATATATATATATATATATATATATATATATATATATATATATATATATATAACTACGTTAGTCATGAATGTTCAGCTGTGCCATCACTAGCACACACTTCCAATATATATATATATATATATATGATGCGTGTGTGTCAAAAACATCAAGGTGTCTGCATAGGCTTGAAATATAAAAAATACGATTTTTTATTGCATTGTTTTCAAATTTTTTTGCATCTTGTCTTTCCGTACTTCAGAGTTTTTAGGAATATTGGGTTCTGCGCATATATATATATATATATATATATATATATATATATATATATATATATATATATATATATATATGGTGCGTGTGTGTGTCAAAAACATCAAGGTGTCTGCATAGGCTTGAAACATAAAAAATACGATTTTTTATTGCATATTTTTCAATATTTTTGCATCTTGTCTTTATGTACTTCAGAGCTCTTAGGAATATTGGGTTCTCCGCAAAAACGATTCATTTTTTCACGGTAAAATTAAGGAGCCTGCATAGGCTCCTTAATTTTTAAGGAGCCTATATTTTATTAATATTTTTAACGCATAGGCGTTTCTGAAAAACGATTTTTTTTCGTAGTTATTTAAGTTTAATTTACAACGAAGATTTTGAAAATGTTCCAAAAATTGACGACTGTTTTGACGAATTTGGACGTCATAAAAGTCGTAAAATGTAGTCAAAAAATTGACGAGTTATGACAAATTTTAACGTCATAAAAGTCGTAAATTTTTTCAAAAAATTGACGAGTTGCGACGGCTTTTGTGAAGGGCCAAATCGTCCACGACGCTTCGGCGAACCTTGCGATTTACGCTTTTTTCGTGTTTGTCTCGAAACGATGTCTCATGAAAAGGGGTGAGTCGCAAAATCTCCACAAGTGGAATTAATTCTGGATATTTTTCATATTTCTTTCAATTTCGCGTTTATTGATCATTTTCACATTATAATCGCTTATATTTTATATTCATATCAAAGTAGGCTTATTAACGCAAATATCGAGTACGAGCATCGTACATTAAAATAAAATCATTACAGTATCATGTCGGCCTTAGCAGAATTTACATTTTCTGCGTAAATATAAAGAAAGCTAATTTCTTTTAGAAGTGTCCAGAATTAATTCCACTAATGTATTCATTCGATTCACTTCGAATTCGGACAGAGCATGACTAATAATATTTTCAATCATACGACCGGATGACTTTTGACTGCATTTATCCATTTGGTAATAAATAATTATCAAAGTTGATTTTTTCCGTCAAAAATCGAACTTTTATTTCTACAGCACGTAATTTTCGTAATTTTGAAGTTTTGAAGAAAGTATCCGTTCATACGAAACTTTCATCATTATATTAAAAGTACACTCGCTTTTGATTTCGGATCGCCCTAGTTGCCAAAAGCACCTACAGCGATTAGCCATGCAACAGTGGCGCCATTTTGTCTGATCAATAATAACTTCATTGTTTATCAATATTTTTCGATGAAAAAAAAACTAAATCCTGGCAGGACTATGTATTAATTACGTGTGAAGTCCCAACCTCGTCATACTAATCCTCTCACCAGAAAAAAAACATTGACAACCGACCTGTTTTTGAGGCCCCGAGATTGAGCAGACCTGTTGAATATAATGTGTGTAGATATGGTAGACTGTAATCTTCTGTACAATATATATTGGACTATACCGTAATGTTGTATGATATTATATGTTATATATATATATATATTCATAAATTTATATATAATTTTTTATTCCAATTACTATATATATATATATTGTTTAATAATAATATTATATTATTATATTAGTTTATATATTAGTTTACTAATATATAAACTAATATAATAATAATAATAAGCTAATAATAATATATTATTATATTATATTATATTATATATATATTTTTTTATATAGATATATTTTATATATATACATACATTTATATATATATTTATTATATAAATATATAAATCTGAGTTAATGCGTCGGTGTACTTGGCTCGCGAGATTTTTGCAAGATCCCGCGGTGTCGATATTCGAAACTTGACCGACCGGTTGACGACGTTGTCGTCTCTACGGCACGAGACGTCGCGGATGTGTAGTGCATGCGTGCATGCGTGCACGCATGCGAGAGCGATAAAGACGGAGAGATAGAAAGGAGACGATAAAACCGAGGAAAAATAAAAATAAAATATGCTGAAATGAAATCCCGGATTACCCATCAACGAGCGAGGCCGGACTACTCCTATCTGCCTATATCTATATGTGCGTATGTCGTACACGTAGACTATGTACGTACGCGTATATAAACACATTATTATGCGCTCTTGCGTTCGTTTCAATTTATCCTCGCGATAAATTCGAATCGCGACCGCTCATTGCACCGCCGCGGCGCAGCGCGCAATGAAAACTTCCCCGCCGTTCCACCACGCTGCTGCAAAATTATTGTCACTGCCTTTGTATATTTCATTACGACGCGTTAGTAGTCTTTAACGTGGGGAACATTTATATTGGTCATTTTTTCAATCGGTATTTTAATTTTCAAAAATTATTATTATGTATTATTATTTCACAATTATTATTTTGTATCGATTATGTTTTTAATGATAATTTCAATCATGGTTTTTATTTTTTTTTATATTCTGGGAGGAGTGTGGTCGTAAGTTTCTTGGAAAATGTTTTTTTTTCGATTTCTTGAGCAGGATTTTCGATGTTTTGGCAATTACGTGGACATCAATTTCGTTTCGAATATTTTATTATTTTATTTCGGTACTACTTCTGGGAATTCAACAGTAATGGGATCGGCAAAAATATTGCAAATATGGTACTTTTTATCGATTTAGTAGGACAGTTTGAAAATCATAAGCTCTGCAATTTGATTGTGTGTGTGTATATATCGTGAACCATTTTAGGAAAATATTTATGCGCATTTTTTGAGAGATTTTTAATTTTTATTTAATTATATCTGAAGACGTTTATAGCCACATCGCTCATGACAATGTTTTTTGTTGCAGATGCAGGTATGCGGTGAAATCATTTATTGCAGTCCGAATCAAACACTCTTAAGGGTACGGATTAATGATTTTAATAAAAATATACAGTACGTATGTAACTACAGGAAAGTTGTCGTTGATTTTTTGTCGTTTAGCCTCTTTTTGGTAAGGTTGGGTTAAAACAAACGTATACATACAAATTTCAGTCAAGATTAAAATGAGAATTGAGGATACTCGTGTAATTTTTTTTTAACATGTTTCACTGCGAATCAAAATAAAATCCTATTGAACCAAATATGACGTCGTATTGAAACGAGTAGCAAAAAAATCATATCAAATCCAATCGAGAATGATTTTGGAACGAATAGCGAAAAAAATCGCATCGGAATGAGTAGCGAAAAAATAATATTTGAAGGAGTAGCAACAATTTCATATTGAAACGAGTAGCGAACAATCATACTGGAAAGAGTAGCGAAAAAATTATGTTGTTCAATTAAGTAACGTAAAAATAATATTGAGAAGTGTAGCAAAAAATTCATATTGAAATGAATAGCAAACAATCATATTGAAAAGAATAGCGAAAAAGTATATTGGAAGGAGTAGCAAAAAAATCATATTACAATGAGTAGCAACTAAATTATATTGAGAATAGCAAGAAACATAATATTGGAATGAGTAGCCAACATTCATTTTGAAATGAGTAGCGAAAAAATTATATTGTGTCAAGTAACAAAAAAAGAATTTTGAGACGAGTATGAGAAATAATTATATTATAACGAGTAGCGAAAAAATAATATTGGGAGGAGTAACAAAAAAATTGTATTATAACAAGTAGCAAAAAACCATATTTTCAACCGGTAGCAAAAAAATCGAACGAGTCGCGAAAAAAATCACATTGGAATGAGTAGCAAAAAATTATATTTGAAGGCGTCGCAAAAAAAGTCATATTTATAATGAATAGCGAAAAAATTGTATTGAAAGTTGCAAAAAAATCATATTGGAATGAGTAGCATACATTCGTTTCGGAAAGAATAGCAGAAAAAATTACACTGGGTCAAGTAGTAAAAAAAAGTATTAAGACGAGTATGAAAAATAATTATATTACAATGAGTCGCAAAAAAATAATGTTGAGAGGAATAGCAAAAAAGTTATATTATAATTACTAGCTCAAAACCTATATTTCCAACTGATAGCAATAAAATCATAGTCTAATGAGTAGCAAAAAACTTATATGCGACTGAGTAGCGAAAAAATCCGATCGGAACGAGTAGCGAATAAATGCTATTGGTACGGGAAGCAAAAAAACAATTGCGTTACTCCTTCTTTCGTTACCGATTGGCCCTTAAGGTTATCCCTTAAGTCCCAAGGTAACCGACTCAACATTATTTCCGACAACTCAGCCATATTTTCCCCATTTTTGTCTCACCCCCATCATCGCAAATTCGTTGCTCATTCATTGGCAAATTGGAACCAGACGGGAGCACGAATCGGAGAAGCGTCAATACTTCTCCAACACCTTTGACGGGTATCGAGAATCCTGACGCGGCAAGTACGTGAGAACCATAAAGTCGTACTTTGTCCACAAGTCGTGTAATGAGGCGCACACCATGTGTGCGAAGATTGCACGCGGGATTCAAGTTTAATTGAGTCTCTTCGGGAGTTACGAGCGATCTTGGTTGAAATTTTTTTTTTTTCGTTTTTTACCCTCCGTATCTTGGCTTCGTCGTTCAGAATAGTGTTCAAGTACGCTGTAACGCTCCTCTCTCCTTCTCCGTCTCTTTCTTTCTTTCTCGGCAGCGTTTCTACGCTACGTGTACTTTTCTCTTGCCCCGAGTGCTTGAGTACGTAAGAGAAGGGTCTCATCTTTCAACGCGCGAAGAAAACTCACTCGCGTGTTGGCCCTCGTGCACATTAACGCATGCAAACGTGGATATTTGTACGACAGGAAGATCGCAAATAAGCATTTAAATTCACTCTCGTTACGGACACGGTATGTAGATATCGTATCTATTGTATTATTGTATAAAGCATGCCATTTGTATTATAGTATAATTTTTAATTATACTATATTTTACGTTATACGTTAATTTACTTATAAGTTAATTTATACGTTAATTTACTTATTTTCTTCGTTATTTATTAAGGCAATGCAACGAATTCAGTTTTTTCTTCGTTGCTACAGCAAAAAAACTCTTCAAATTTTCTCTACTTTTTTCTTTTTGTTCACGATATGAGAAACTGATGACTTGAAGCAGAAATTGGTGAACATATCGAAAAATGTCTTTCATCGCCTTTTTAAATTAATTCAAAGGGCTCACAATTCGGGGAAATCTTTTTTTCACCATATTCTAACATATTTTTGTATGCACCTGAAAAAAAATTTTGTTTTCGTTGATTAAAAACTAAATTCGTTTTGAATTATAAATTAAACTCGATTCAATTTTTTTGATGGAAAATTGAATATTTGTCTTTGAGACAATTAAAAAATAAAATGTTGGTGTAGGGTGAAAGAAATTCATCGCAAAAGTGTGCCCTATATGTGTATGTATACAGGGTGTCCTGTTATGCGTAGATA
>OX632361.1:40570742-40578242 GCA_951751655.1 Ophion costatus
TAGATAATTTCCCTAGATAATTTCATGCGGAAAGTAAATGCGTTTGATTTTTTTTATTTCGTATGATTTGTTTCCGAGCCGCAGTGGTCGCCGCGACTTTTTTAAAAGAGCAGACACCATTGTATCTACCACATTTACAAATATTTACCATTAAAAAAAATTATTAAAGATGCTTAAAACTAGACTGTTCAATGTGATAAAAAAAAATTGACAACCTGCCCAGGTTTTTCCAGAAGAAAGGGAATTTTGGCTAATGTTTCCGGAAAAAACGTGTGGAGGTTTTCAATTTTTTTTTTACATCGAAGAGTATGCTTATGAGTATTTTTCCAACGATTAAGCGTTGAACCCCTAAACGAATGACCAACTGAGCATCGATACCTCGGATTTTATCCGAACGTTAAAAAAGAGCATTAGAGAGCATCGGTCAGTAAAGTTCAGATGATAAAAAGAATTCCTTAAGAGGAAATGATACCTTATCGCGGTCGGTATGGTAGAACGATTATAGATTCCCACGAATCTCTGAAACGGCTCTTCAGATCCCGTCGAAACTTTGCCAAACGACGTCAAATAGATAGACGAACGGCTGTCTTCTCCTCAAATTTTCCGAATTTGAGAAAAAAATGTAGATTGGGTTATCATAACCCAATCTACATTCTTTTTCTCAAAATCAGAAAATTTGAGAAGAACAGAGCCATTCATCTATCTATTTGACGTCGTTTGGCAAAGTTTCGACGGGATCTGAAGAGCCGTTTCAGAGATTCGTGGGAATCTATAATCGTTCTACCATACCGACCGCGATAAGGTATCATTCCCTCTTAACCGGTTACGTTAAAAAACTTTCGAGATAAGATTTCGCACACAAAAGGAAAGAAAATCACTTTTCGAGCCACCCGGTATAGACGCACACCTCGAATAACGTTCAATAATTTTTAATGGACGACTAATCAAGCGGACCGTATCTTTACAAGCGCCGAGTACGCACGCACACGTGTACACGGCGCTAATAAATAGTCGGAGCTGGTATATCATAGCCACTCGTATATAATAATGTATGTGCGAAATGAATGTTATTTATCATCGCTGATTGCTCCGACCGATTCAGAAACGATGCTCTCTCTCAGAGAGAGAGAGAGAGAGAGAAATGAGCGAATGAGGGTCGGGCAGAAATTAAAGCAACTCAGAAAGAATGAGGGTTATTTAAGGGGTTACCCCCACTGGCGATTTTGAAAAAATCGATTTTTTTAATTGCATTCTTTTGAAATATAAGTATCTGAGAATATGTCCTGAAAATTTCAAATCGATCCGAACAAAATTGACTGAGATATGAGCGTTGAAAGAGAAGAATCCGTGAATTGAAGAACTGAAATTGAAACTTTAAACGCGTTTTTCTCAAAATGGCATTTCTGAAGTCGGTGACCAAGATTACTCGAACACTAATGAACCGATCTTCTTGAAATTTTGCAGGCTTATTTAATACATAAAAATGTAGTCTTTAATCGTTCGATTTTTTTTTTCGAAAAAAAATGGCCGTTTTATAGCCAAAAAACGGCCGTTTTTTTTCGTTAAAATCGAACCATTAACTTTGACTGTCCGCCATTTTGTGAAAAATGAATATTTTTTAAAATCCTTCGATTAAAGACTAGTTTATACTTATATTTGACTAAATCCATCCGCATTTTTTTTTCAGATGATCCACTTCGCCGCAATGTTGGCCACCGCAAACCGTGTATATAAAAACATTATTTCATTGACGGCCATTTGCCACTGAACATTGTAATATTTTTCAATAAAAAAATTACTGAAAGTTCTTCAAGATGTGTTCTTTAAGATGGTATATTGATCGATTAAAAAAGTTTTGTAGTTTTCTTTAAAAAAATTCATGAAAAAGGCCTTATTTTTGCGCCACAAGTGGGGGTAACGCTTCAAATACCCCTTGTCCCTATACTATATGTACAAACGTGTGTAAAGGTGCCCATGGGTACTGGGAGGAAGGGCTTACCTTTTGACGATAACGGTGATCACATTGCATGATTGGGATGTGAGCAAGAGAGAGAGAGAGAGAGAGAGAGAGAGAGAGAGGGTGGGAGGGAGAGGGAGAAAGACAGGGCGAAACAAAGAAGCCCAGAGAGAAAGCGACAGAACACAGCTGACTATAAATGAAAGAGGCACATAATACACAGCTGATTCGGCGTGCCCAGGTAGCACACGCTCGAGCACATTCCACGACAAATATCTTCCTTTCTTTTATTTTTTTTCTCTCTCTTTCTTTCCCCCTCAGTCTTCGTCCCTCTCCCTCCTTCTCTCCTACCCTCGCGCCTTTCCTCCTCGTCCTGAGCACGAAGCCGTGCCGGGAAACACGCGTACATACACTACGAGTTTACCGCGCGAGAGCACGTGTACAAGAAAACGTACACCCACATTTGTAACCGAGTTCAACAATACGTGCATCTCGTGCGCTCTCACACACACACACACACACACACACACACACACACACACACACACACACACACACACACACACACACACACACACACACACACACACACACACACACACACACACACACACACACACACACACACACACACACACACCCACACACACACACACACACACACACACACGAGTGTGTGCGTGTGTGGATAATGACTGTGGTACTGAAAAGATCCAAACACCATTTACCATCTTTGCTTTGGCGAACGTGCCGCATTTATAATCGACTAATTGGCAATCGCTTATTTAAGCCCCTCGTGCTCATAGCACATTTCCGATAAGAATCGACAATAAAGATTTTCTGCCCTATCTACTGTCGAGGAACAGCCTCTTTTTTCCCAATGTACATTGCCTGGCTGGAAAGAGAGGAGGAAGACGTTTTATGTCATGTGGTGTATGCAGTGTCAACGTCCCAACCAAGCAAGGGTTCTCAAACGTTCGGTACGGAGCGAGAATTTTTCTCAATTTGACATCATTAGTGAAGGCTCCGATGATCGTATATTTATAGTGGGCGATATATTATGAAATACTGTGTCAGGTGGTTGCACGAGAAACCGCCCATTTCTGAGCGAAAGAAAAGATAGCGGTTCGCTAGCAAGTCGACCAACTTTATTCAAAGTATCGTCCATCTCCTTCGTCCAACGATTGGTTTCCACGCGGGAAGGATTCGTCAGGTGCGAGCCAGCCATTTAGCCTTTTTTGACTCGATTGAGGAAGTCGAGTGATTTTTAAAAAATGGACGAAAAAGAATTCCGTGGGTTGATTAAACATTACTTTATGAAAGGCGAAACGCCTCAGGAGACTAAAGAGAAGCTTGATAAACATTATGGTTACTGTGGACCTTCGATTAGAACAGTTTATAAGTGGTTTCAAAATTTTCGGAATGGCCATACGGGCACAAGCGATTTGTTCCCCAATATGGATAAACGGCTGGCGGGAAAAAGTTTTTATTCACACGAGGTGGTGATTGTAGAAACGAATGGCTATTTTGCAGGCTTACAAGGAACATCCCTCAGATGACTCCCTTCGATTTTGTTGAAATTTGGATATGTTATATAGCACCGAAAATTAAGCGATACGTTTTTTTTTTTATCGGCGGATAAACGGTTTTTCGGGGTGAAACCACCCCTCGAAAATAGGAGTGTTTTTTGTTTTTTCTCGATAACGTTATCGTTCTCATATCCAATGTATAGTACATGAAAAAATAAACATCGTTGCAATTTGATATTTTTTTTATGTCTCGTACCGTTAAAACGTTATCGACGAAAAACGAAAAACCATTTTTAAGGGTGCGTTTCACCCCTTAAAACCGTTTTTCCGCCGATAAAAAAAAATACGTATCACTTACTTTTCGGTGCTTTATAACATATCCAAATTTCAACAAAATCGAAAGGTGTCTCCTAAGGGATGTTCCTTGTTAGACAAATCCTATTATACGGAAGGGATCAACAAACTAGAGCAGTGTTGGATGAAGGGTATGCGCCTGGAAGGAGACTATGTTGAAAAATAAAATAGGTTTACCCCAAAAAGTTAAGTAAACATTTTGGCACGAACTTATCCAACGACCCTCGTACACATCCTCCAGCAAACGATGCGATGCCGCGGCCGATTTCTCACAAGGAACATCCCTCAGGTGTCCGCCTCCGATTTTGTTGAAACTCATATATGTGATAGAGCATCAAAAATTTTGATACACGTATTTTTTTTTTATCGGCGGAAAAACGGTTTTGAGGGGTGAAACGCACCCTCGAAAATGGGGATGTTTTTTCGTTTTTCGTCGATAACGTTTTAACGGTATGAGATATAAAAAAAATTCAAATTGCAACAATGTTTATTTTTTCATGTACTATACATTGGAGATGAGAACGATACCATTATCGACGAAAAATGAAAAACACCCCTATTTTCGAGGGCGCGTTTCACCCCTTAAAACCGTTTTTCCGCCGATAAAAAAAAATATGTATCGCTTACTTTTCGGTGCTTTATAACATATCCAAATTTCAACAAAATCGAAGGGTGTCACCTGAGGGATGTTCCTTGTCAGTCAGGAAATCTTAAATTCAGATAAATGTATATTTGTTCCGAAAATGCAATATCCGAAGCACGTTTACATAGTCCTCGCACGCGTAGCTGGATTCTCGAGGATGTAGGAGCCTGTAGTAATTACTAAAATGGTAATCATCAAAATGATAATAGCAGTCACTGCAGATGCAACGAATCAGGCGAAAATAACAAGGGAGGAAAAAGCTCATTGAGATGCTGAGTTGGGATATAGGAAAAGAAGAAGAAGAAGAAGATGGAACTTCTGCGTTAAGGATGTTGAGTCCCTATGAAACATGTTAATGTTAATTGTTCAATAAATAGCTTCTTAATCGTCATGAAATTTTGACACGACCTCCTGAATACTTTATGTAAAAACATACTAAATTTTCAGAATTCTATCATCATTACTTCAACCTCCTTAAGGGTTGGAATAAAAAATGATAAGAAAATTCTGAAAATTTGGTATGTTTTTGTATGAAGTATTTAAGAGGTCGTGTTAAAATTTCACGACGATTAGGAAGCTCGTTATTAAAAAATTAACATTTTGTTAAGAACAATTTTTAAAAGAAAGAAAAAAAATGTATCAATCAACTTCGTTTTATTTCCGTTGCTTTCAGTATATTGTAGATATTATAAAATTGAGAGGCCAAAAAAAAAACTTATTGCAAAGTTACATCAGTTTCCATAAAACAACATTTAATTTGTGAATGTTAATTGTTCAATAACGAGCTTCCTAATTGTCGTGAAATTTTTACATGACCTCTGAAATACTTCGTACAAAAACATACCAAATTTTCAGAATTTTATTATCATTTGCGATTTGGGACTCAACATCCTTAAACGTTATGATCCTCAGGAGGAACGTGACGTTGAAGGATGTATAGCCCGTACATTTCGTACCAAAAGTGAATTTCAGCGAAAATTTTGAGTACTTTGCAGTGAGATTGAAATTTAAAAAAAATCAACCTCATTGAAGATGCTAGGAGCATTAATTTCCGGTATTATTACCGGAAATTAGGTTGATTCAATGAGGTTCATTTTTTTCAATTTTAATCTCATCGCAAGGTACTCAACATTCTCGCTGAAACTCACTTTTGGTAGAAAATGTACGGGCAATACAAAGCATCACTGGGGATTATTAATGCAAAAAAGTTATAATTAAATTGTTGAAAAAAGAAAATTGTTCAACAAATGTCCGGTAAACTACGTTTTTTATATTACAAAATGAATTCGTAGATTTTTCTGACTAGGTATGAACTTATTTAAAAATTCAACCTCATTTTAAAATAATCAACCTCATTGAACATGCTAAGAACGTTGATTTCCGGTAATAATAATGCAAAAAAGTTAGAACTAAATTGTTAAAAAAAATTGTTCAACGTAGTCCGGTGAACTACTTTTTTATATTACAAAATGAATTCGTAGATTTTTCTGACTAGGTATGAACTTTTTAGAATTTTCTTTCTATTTTCGTTTTAAAAAATTCACTTAAAGAAAATGGATGAAGAGTCACAAATTTTCAAAATGTTTTCGGACCAATGTTCCATATTAAATCGAAGAAGTGCCCGGGGCATTGAACGAAGAGTGTCATAGGTATAGCCTCTGAAAATTTCAAAAAACGAGATTGTCGAAATAGAGAGAAAATTCTTTAAAAAATCATATGTCTTCAGGAAAATAACATAATTTATTTAATGTCACAAAAAATTGCATTTCGCAGAGAAGTACGTACGGAATTTCTGATTAATCGAAAACTTTTCATTTTATGAGCAGTTATAACGAAATTTTTCACTGAAAATTCATTTCTTAAGTTTGAATACCTACAACTTTTAAGGATGTTCAGTCCCAAATCGCAAATGATGATAAAATTCTAAAAATTTGGTATGTTTTTGTATGAAGTATTTCAGAGGTCGTGTAAAAATGTCACGACAATTAGGAAGCTCGTTATTGAACATTTAACATTCACAAATTAAATGCAGTCTTATGAAAACTGATGTAACTTTGCAATAAGTTTTTTTTTTACCTTTCAAATTTGTAATATCTACAATATACTGAAAGCAACGGATACAAAACGAAGTTTATTGATAATTTTTTTTTATTTCTTTTAAAAATTGTTCTTAACAAAATGTTAATTTTTTAATAACGAGCTTCCTAATCGTCGTGAAATTTTAACACGACCTCTTAAATACTTCATACAAAAACATACCAAATTTTCAGAATTTTCTCATCATTTTTTATTTCAACCCTTAAGGAGGTTGAAGTAATGATGATAGAATTCTGAAAATTTTGTATGTTTTTACATGAAGTATTCAGGAGGTCGTATAAAAATTTCATGACGATTAAGAAGCTATTTATTGAACAATTAACATTAACATATTTCATAGGGACTCAACATCCTTAAATAAAACAATATTTTTTTAATTCCGTGCGTACTTCTCCAGGCATTCTAATGTAGATTGACGAGAATGTTTGTTTTTTGTTCTAGGTAAAAAATTGTGGATGCTAAATGTCACGCCGCGGAGCGCCTAAAAAAATCTAACAAAAGAAAATATTAATAATCGGCCATTTTGTACATCGAAAAAAAAATGTCTACCAGCTTGATATTCATACTAAATAGATGTGTAATTAACATTATGAGTGAATCACTTTGTCATAATAAAAAAAATTGTTAAATTCGCACATGATTTTATACCCGTTACTGTGGCCTAAGGCCTCAATGCAATGGAATCTCCTGCCTACTACTTCTTTCTCGAACACCCTTCTTTCTATTACAAACCGCAGAAGTTTCACCCGCTTCCCCACACTCACAAGAAAGGGCGAAGTGTGCTTTTTACTCGAACGAGCTGAGTTCAGATCAGGCAGAATTTCTTTCACAAGCGATATTCCGATTTCCAGTAAACTGGACAAGCCTTCCAGTGAACTGGAATCCAAAAATTCTGCGTCTTGAATTCGTTGCCTTTTCGG
>OX632361.1:40583242-40585742 GCA_951751655.1 Ophion costatus
TATGTGTGAACGTGCGTACGCCAAAACGGCAACAAAACGAGAAGCGTGAAAACATTACTTTGCGAATCATTCGCACGTATGTATGTGTGAACGTGACGCCAAGGGTTCATAGAAATAACAAAATTAATAAGCCACGACAAATGAAGCGTACATACACGCCCGCGATAAAGATAGCAAGTAATACGGATGATATACAGATCCGATAAGAATGTCGTCCCGAGAAGTCTCACGGACCATCGGATCATAAAAGAGATACCGAAGATAAATGTATAACGCAGTGCTGTTACATATATATTCTATTAATCCATGTTAGAAAAGATACACTATACATATATACATTTATATATATATATATGTGTGTATATATGTATATATGAATATATATATATATATATATGTATATATATATACACACATATATATATATATATATATATATATCTATGTCTACTGAGATATTCGAAACATACGGAAAGAGAGAGCGAAAGAGCAAGAGAGAGAGAGAGAGAAAGAGAGCGAGCGAGTATAGTATTACAGAGAGATGAGCTGCGGCGGGGCGATTCTCATTCCGCGCGTAGCTTCGATTAGCCGGCAATAACGATGCAATAAAATTTAATGCCGATCGCGCATGGCGAGGAGAGCGCGCAAGAGAGAGAGAGAGAGAGAGAGAGAGAGAGAGGGCAAGAACTCATACACGCATGTACGTAAGTTTCCGAGCGATACATATACACCATAAACCCCGTGTCCCATCGTACGCACGCAGCGTATCTATACGTACAAACTGTCTTCGCGAGACACGTATTTCACCATGAGACAGAAAGAAGCGAGAGCAAGAGAGCACATCGGAATTCCCGAAGGAAAGCCACAGGGCAAGCCGCACTATTTCGTCCTCGTAGCAATGTCGATTACGCCCTTCTGCCTGCCACGAATGAACTTACACCCACAAATATGGATGACAAACACACGCCCGTATATATATATGTATATACTTGTAAATGTAGACCTGTATGACAAACACGTACAATGTATATATATATATATATATATATATATATATATATATATATATATATATATATATAGTGACGATACAGAAAAGAAGACGCTCCTGCACAGATTGCTCTCGGGAATGCGCTCCGTGCGAGAATATATACATTTGACCTCCCGGGTACAGAGGCGAGTACATTTTCTCGAGGGTGCACACACCGGACGCCTCGAACGCGCGGCCATCCATAATGCATTGGTTTTCTCCGCTTAATTGGACAGTGGACAGATCGTGCTTCCGATCTGAGCATATATATATATATATATATATAATATGGATGTATGCGTGTATATGTATATATATACATTTTTCATGTAGTTGCGAAAACATACAGGGTGCCCCGGAAAATGATATCCGAAAGTAAAATCTAAATGCCTCCTATCCGAATCACCCCTATTTATGTTTTACGAGCTTTTTAGTTTTCGAGAAAAAACGTATTAGACATTCTTTTTCTCCGAGTTTTCCTGAAGCATACAGGATTGGAAAAAAACATTGTCATTTCAAAAAGAACAAATATCATGTTTTATTTGGAAAACGAAAAAAAAAAAATAAGTTTTCAATCAGTTGGACCTAAAAGTTTTTTATGAGGTGTTTAAAACAGGTTTCAAACATTGATTCATAGATGTTTAAAATAATTTGAGGTGTAATCTGACGTACAGCTGACATCATAATAAAATTATGGTGTATATATTAAATATGTTAAATAACTTGTTTGTATAATGTTCCTTACTTGTTTACTGAAGTTCTACGTAAAATTGTTAAAATGATTACTCAACAGCTAGTTTGTCAGATTTATGATTCGTCCTTATATCTAGGCTTGGCCAATTATAAAATAAGTATGTCAAAGTTAATATTTTTGTACATCCATATGTTTCACTCATTCATCTCATCACACATCATCCCATCACATCTCAGTCGGATTTCTGTTTAGTGCTCTCATAATTGCAACTAATTATTTCGTTTGATATAATAAATTAAAAAAAACACTGACGTTTTTAGTATCGTGTTTTAATATTGTTTAAAACAATTTGTTTTAAACATTTTTTTCAGGACTGTATTTTTGTGTTTTTTAAATATTGCTTTAAACAGTTGTTTGAATCAATTGTTTTAAACAATGCCAACCCTGGTAGCGTAGTTTTCTGTTTTTCTTCTCTCTTGCGTATATACTTTCTTCTTATAAGTTTTCAAATTGGGAGTCATTTAAACTCAGTATCTTTATATCTGATATATCAGTATCAGTATCGTTTTACGAGCTTTTGGGTAACTTGGTGTGAGATGTAAAATAGAAAATCGACTTTTCACCCGAATTTCGCACAATCGTTAAAAATCGTTAATCGTTAAAAGGGTCCGATAGGTAAAGTAGATTAGAAGCCAAAATCTGTGATGGATGCCACCTATCACAGTTCTCCATGATCTTTCCTGACATTCAACCAATATTAACACTGGCTCATTTGG
>OX632361.1:40590742-40630853 GCA_951751655.1 Ophion costatus
GAAAAAGTCCAATTTCTGCCACTTTTGGAGGTTCAGTAGGTTCTGATATACATGTTTTTGAGATTTCCATTTGAACCTCTTGAACCTCCATTGAATGACAAATTGGGATCGAAAGGAGGTTTGAAGGAGGGTCTAAATTTCGACTCGGGTACGTACGTGTAAATCTTTGATGCTTGTTTTCAGCGGGGAATCTTGCTTTTTTGTATTAATTATAAGACTGATTTTCATTTCATATCAGAGAAAGGGATACATAGAGACAAAGAGATATGAAGTGCCCCGTTGTGGAGAGATAGGAGAGGTGCGCGAACGCAGCATGACGGCCATGATCGTGAAAAGTTTCAAACCTGATAAAAGCGTGGACATGCCACAAAGGACGAGAGTTTATGGAGCTTCAATGCCCGGGAATCGATCCGTTGCGCGCGTACAGTTTTCTACGGGTTAAAAAACCTCCGGCCAGACTGAATATTGATTTTTCATCGCATATTTGTCAAGGGTGAATAATAAAAAGAAATCGAAAGAATATCCTTTATTTTTGGTACTTTTTAAATTGAATATTCTAATTAATTGAATTTAATTGAATTTTTGGTACTTTTTTAATTGAATATTCATGTTCAAAGCATCATTGAATTTTGAACGATTTTGAAGAATAAAATAACTTAAATAATTTGGAATGACCTGAATCTAATGCAGTTGGAATAATTTGCATATGAGGTAACTTCAATCAATAAAATTTTAAGTAAATCAAATAACAATAATAATGCATAATCTTGATAATTGAAGTATTTCAAATAATTGAACATTGTTTGAGTTGTAAATAATTTAAATAATTTGAGTAACCTTGCGATAGGTGGGAAATGGCGTGTTCGTGCCGATCGCGTTTTGTACGCGAAAAAGAGAGAGAGAGAGAGAGAGAGAGAGAGAGAGAGAGAGAGATTTTATTTGATTTGATCGATTTATCATGCCCTATCCCGCTATGGGGCAAAAATAGATAAAGTATAAAATGTAAGGTGAGTCATAGAAAAATTGAAAAAATGAAACAGAAGGGATAACGAGAGAGAGAGAGATAGAGTGAGAGATAGAAATCCAAATTCAGAAATGGAGAAAGATGGAGCGAGAAGGATATTAAGGTGTTACGTGGGTTTCGAAGCTAAAAAAGCATATTTTCTCTATTTTTGAAAATATAATATATATAAATTATTTTGTTCAAAACGTTGAGCATATAAAAGAGCAACATTTCAACAATATTTTTTTTTTAATTCATCCAAATATTTCGGAAATTCAGCCGGTGGGACCTGACTTCCGGGGACCCCTAAAAGTAGAGTGTCGTGGTGGTGACCAGTATAACTCATGATAGCTTTATCTGAAATCAGTACACCAATTTTTGTCTATTTGAAGATAAGTATTTTTCGTGATTGAACGAAGGATTTAGAAAAATATTGAAATTTGAATTTTTGGCAGTGTTGTATGCAAAACAGTTCGATTTTTAGTACAATTTACACTACGTATACCCTTGTAAAATGAGTTGTTATCGAAAAAGAAAATCCTTCGTTCAATCACTACTCAATGCTATTTAAAAGAAGTGTGCAAAATTTCAATAAGATCGGTGCATTAGTATTAGCGAAATCGTGTCCACCGACAGCAAAAATAGTGTTTTTCGAAAAATGCGATATACCTGCGTCGCTTCCGGCCGATCTATCCCAACGTGGGGAATTCCGGAAGGCTCTCCTATACTTTTACTCCAATCGACTTAACACTTTGGGAGAATATGCTAGACACATTGTACTACTAAATGAAAACTTTATTTTTGTTTTTTTTTTTACTTTTCAAGTCCATGTAACCCCTTAAGAGCAAGAGAGAGAAAGAGCGAGAGAGAGGGAGAGAGAGCGAGAGCGGTGGGCGGGTAGCAGAAAACGAGAAAGAGCAGTAGGAGGAGACGGAAACATTTGAGCGCGGCGTAAGCGCCCAATTAGAAGGAATCCGCGATGCGGAGGGTAAGTGGAACGTGGATACGCGGGACAGTCTCACGCTGCGGGTGTATTCGTATGCGAGTCGCGTGTCCGTTGCCCCACTGCATCGACTCCCGTGTGCAACACTGAGAGCATATCCAGAGATCCACTCCTCTCTCGCTCTCTCTCTCTCTCTCTCTCTCTCTCTCTCTCTCTCTCTCTCTCTCTCTCTCTCTCTCTCTCTCTCTCTCCTCAGTCGGCGTGGCTTGGGTCGAGCTGCGGAAACGGCGCTTCTCGCAGAGAGCAAGGACCAACATCTTGAGGAGATCCCAAGAGAGAGAGAGAGAGAGACAGAGGAAAGCAAAGAGCTCACTAGAACGATCGACTCTGCACGACGTTCACGTATCGATCCACGCGATCCGCGCGTGCCTCTCTCCGCCAGTCTACCAGTTTCTCAAACTGTGTGTGTGTGTGAGAGAGAGAGCGAGAGGGAGAGAGAGAGAGAGAGAGAGAGAGAGAGAGAGAGAGAGAGAGAGAGAGAGAGATTGATTGATTGATTGATAGAATTTATTATGCCCCAGTAAACTTTCGGGCAAATTAAGGAGAGATATAGTTAAGTACAGTATAAATGTTAAGAACAAAACTGATAGAAGATAATATAAAATTATACAAAATTATCCAGAATAAAATTAAAGAAATAAAGAAATAAAGAATGTCGATAAAACTAAATAATACTAGATTAAGTAATAGAGTAACACAAAATAATAACAATTTATAATAACCATAAAAATAATAATAATAATAATAATAATAATAATAATAATAATAATAATAATAATAATAATAATAATAATAATGCCCCAATACCAAATTTCGCAAATACCACCTACGCCAAAATACAATAGTAATTAATAATGAATAGACTAACGCAAAATAATACAAAATAATCCAAAATAATACAAACTAGTAATGCGCTAATCCAAGTTTCGGAAATACCATATACGCCTAGATACAATAGAACTAATAAGGTAACGCAAAATGATACAAAATAATAATAAGATAATAAAATTAAAGAAATTAATAATAATAATAATGCGCTAATGCAGGATACAATATAAAATGAAAAAAAGAGAGAGAGAGAGAGAGAGAGAGAGAGAGAAAAGGAGAGCAATGTGGCAAACCACGTCGCAACTCCCAGTAAAGTACACTCTAACCTTCCAAATAGGAATAGGTTGAATTTCCTTCGCCGCGCCTGCTCGCGAATGCCGCCGATACCGCGGGACTCTCCGGCTCAAACGCCATTCCAATCTTTCATTTTCCATGTTCCTTTTTTTCTCGCTTCTTCCCTCTTTTTTTTCCCTCGCGATCCATTCCTTACGGAATTCTGGATCGCGCCGCTTACGCCGATACAAGAAGAAATTCCTCGCCTATATTGACTCACAGATTGAGCCTCCTGTCATTCCGGAGACTTGCCTGCATGTGTGTGTGTGTGCGTGCGCGCGCGCGCGTGTGCGTGTATTTATATACATGTCAAATTACTTGCTTAAATGTTATCCAAATGCTTTTATGTAAATTATGGATTGAATCTTTTTTTCATATTTTATTTAAACGATAGAGAAAAAATGTAAGCTTCTCTTAATTTGGTAAAAATGAGGAAAAGGGTGGCGCGTTATTTTTCCTAACCCGGGTATTGGACTTTGGCCCTTTTCTCGAGACGGACGAGATCGACGAGCAATGACGGATTATTATTCGTAACGAGCGCGTAAATTTAGTGTTTGCGTAGGAGGAATGCAGTTGAGATGCACTGCGTGCATTTACGAGAGAGAGAGAGAGAGAGAGAGAGAGAGAGAGAGAGAGAGAGAGCCGGAGGCACACGAAGGTCTGTCTTGCAGGGCTCTCTCTCTCTCTCTCTCTCTCTCTCTCTCTCTCTCTCTCTACCAAACGAGAAGGAGAGATGCTCCGCAGCTTCCTGGCCGCGGGCGAGTTCTAAATCATATCGCTCGATACATCAGAGCCCAAACAATAGAGGCGCGTCGATGCTCTTGCCATTTCTGCGCGTACTCTTATGCTCGTACGAGTACTCGTTTGCGTGTGTTCCTCGCGCTTTAAATTCCTCCTTTCTCCCTCCTCCTTTATTTCTCTCATTTTTCGGCTCGTGCCCGATACTCCCTCCGGCCATTCAGCGGGGCAGGGGGAAGATTGCGGATGCAAAACAGTTAGAGCGAAGGAGAGCCTCGAACGTCGTACGCGAAGCACCTCCCGAGAGCTTTTACCTGCGAACGGCGAGTTTGTTTGGGTTTGTTTGGGTTTGTTTGGCTTGGTGTGGGTTTGTTCAGGTTTGTTTGGGGTCGTTTGGGGTTGGTCTTGTTTGGGCTTGTTTGGGTTTGTTTGGGGTTGTTTGGGGTTGTTTGGGTTTGTTTGGGTTCCTCCCTCCGGCCATTCAGCGGGGCAGGGGGAAGATTGCGGATGCAAAACAGTTAGAGCGAAGGAGAGCCTCGAACGTCGTACGCGAAGCATCTCCCGAGAGCTTTTACGTGCGAACGGTGAGCCACGGAAGCAAGCGGACACAGGAAAGGAAAGGGTCCACCCTCGCCTGCAGTAATAATAGTTCTTTTTTTTTTACTAAACTTCTTCCGTATTGGATAACTCCAGACTTGTATTACAGAAATTGTTAACCAATAAGTATCAACACTTTCGATATCATGGAAACTATGGGTGTTGTGAAAAAAATGCATCCAACAGAAGTTGCGTCGTCCAGAAGGCGCCATCGGATGATGATGGCAATTTATTTCTAGGTGTCGTTGCTTCCAAGGGACGAAGGTCACGTTTTTTTTTCAAATGGAATGCTGTGTTTATGTGTCTATCGTCCGATAGCAGCTGTCGAGACGAATAAAATGACCTACAACGCAAGGTCGTTCAAGGTCATTGGGGTCACTTTCGTTTGTAATCACGACTGTCATCCTTACTTGGAACCTACACGACGCTGTTAACGCTGAGGTAGATAGTATCACTTTAGGGTTTTCTCACAAGTATTGCCTTGATAGCAACGCTCATCACTGACGATCGCCTTTTGCATACAGAAGCGACTTCAATGACCTTGAACGACCTTGAACGACGCCGCGTCGTAGTCGTTTCAGTGGGCGCTATGGTTGGTTGACACGAAAACACAGGATTCCATTTGAAAGAACAAAGGTGACATTCGTATATTAGAAGCAACGACGCGTACGAAAAAAATCGTTATCAACATCCGATTCAGGAGGTACGATCACTTCCACGGGGTAAAAAAAAGTCTACATTTATTTTATCCGCAGCTGCTCTGATTGATGTTTACTTATGTTGATTATTCGTATTATCGATGTGTTGCCAAATGTTGTGGTAAATGATGAATTTATTGCACGTGGACAAATAAAAAGTGAAAAATTAGATTGTCAACGACTAGGTAGTAATCTTCGTAATAATAGTATTAACATATTCACCAAAAAGCGGACTAAAAAGACAAAAAAAATCAGCCGGAAACCTATTAAAATTAGGCTTGAATTACCTCAGCGGAATTAACACGATAGGCAGAATATAATTATACATATTACCAATACGTGATAAATGATAAAACTCCATAAATTGTTGTTTGCATATTTTGTGGCGGCTTCTATTCGAATGAATTTCAAAACAAAGCTAGGTTATGTTCGTCAAACGCATCAGCTGTTACTCGCGACGTTCCTAAGTCTGTGGGTGCTATTTCGTCTTTCTGACCATTTTCAACCGGAAATTGAAACTTTCTTGTAACGTAGTGCTTTAACTACACGGTGAAGATTGATTTTCGTATTTTTTACATCTATTATATCCAATCTATCGAATTTCAGTTTTCCAACGGCTTTACTTGGATACGTGAGCAGAAAAACCACGACCACCGCACTTCCGGTTGGCCGTCTCCATAAGACGACGTGCTTTGGTAACTCACAGCGCTCGACTTTGCAGTTTTATTGCGAAAAAAACTAAACGGTCTAAATAGCTCAAATTTTGGCAATACGCGCATAAAGTATTCGTCAAAATCATGTATAAATTTCAAACCCGAAAGTTGGATTCGTAGTAATGATGTAGTAAGGTTAGTAATGTTCGTAGTAATGAAGGGGAATAAGTAAAATATAAAATATAAATAAAATATAAAATAAATAAAATATAAAAAAAATAAAAAGATGAGAAGGGGAATAAATAAAATATAAAAAGTAATGAAGGGGTAATATATAGTAATGAAGGGGAATAAGTAAAATATAAAATATAAATAAAATATAAAATAAATAAAATATAAAAAATATAAAAAGATGAGAAGGGGAATAAATAAAATATAAAAAACGACGCATCAATCAAGTGTTCAGATCTGGCTCGGGACTCTGCTCAGTCCCAGTGGAAATGGAAAAAAGAACAAATTCAAGTACGAAACGGAGAGAACGAAAGCAGCCACCCCGAGCAATTTCGTATCATTTGTTACATTTTATCACGCGCACAAGATCATCGGCCAATGGCTCGGCACGCGAATACAGCAGCGACGGAATCCAGCCAGAAGGATACTCGTCACGGATCGTTCATCACTGATCAATCGGTACGCGATATCGGACGATCGGTCGATCGATCCGTCGGACCGCCTGGACGGAATTCAATTTCTTTCGTAAATACAGCGGTACTGACTTGTCTCCTTCGTTCGCGAGATCGTCTGAACTGAAATTTGTTACGCGATTCGTGATATCAAGCAGTGTTTAAATATCTCCATAGATATATGTGTACGTAGGAACATACATGACGTTTTCTCATCATAATAATTGCGAGTATTATTTATAAATATAAAAAAAAAATTTTAATATATTTTATATATATGTAAGTATAAAAATATCGCTTGTGAAGCCGGCCGCTGACGATAGATGGCGCTCGGTAGACTATTTTCTCAAATTAAAAGTTGGCCATCCGCGCAATTATAGGCCCATAGAGTTCCGCTAAAACGCTACTTAAACGATGTTATGTTCGACACATAACCTCCATGTTTTTACCTTACATATTAAGACTAAAATATTCGTACTTATAAATTAATAATAGGTTTTATTAATAAATTGAAATGTCGGACACTAATTAAAAATAGACCGTTTCAGGCCTGTCGAAACAGAATTTGAAATCCAAAAATCATTAATAGGAGATTAAAATAAATAAAACCTTCTCAGAAAAATATGATTAATTCGCAAAAAATAGAAGGAAATTTGGGCCCATGATCAGACTAGTCTCAAAAATCATACAATGGGTCACTCTATTTTAGAGAATTTTTTGAAAAAAATAAAAAATGGCGATCATCTTTTAAAAAATAGTTGTAACTTTAGAAGCAAAAAAAAAGGTTCACATTCATAATTGATAATTTTTTCATATTTTTTAACAAAAGAATGCTTCAAAATGAAGAAAAAATTGTGTAGTGACATTTGTCGATATCTCGATTAGTTCAGGAGTTATCAGCGTTCCAACGTTTCCTAAACTTACGAAATCGACATCGTTTGGAAAATTACAACTCCTAAAAGAGAAGAGATAAAAATCTAAAAATTTGTGTGGATATTCCTTTCGCGGAGTACAATTTTTGAAAAAAATATCAGGAAAACCAAAAATTGTTGGTGTCACGAGCTAGCTGAAATAGCGTGGAATGTCCGATATGTACAACCCGATCTCGGTGATGCTCACACAAAAATTGCTTTCTTGGCTCGCCTAAGGGTTGTGGAAGGGCGGTACTCAAAAGTTCCCGAGCCGATTTTCCGTCGAATACAAACTTGCCTTGATTATTCGTCTCGTGCAAGCCCCCGAGCTCGCCGTTGCATATGCTTGCTAAATTCCGGGACACCCTGTACACGTCGATATCGCCTTTTTTCGCGATCGAGCAAAAAGAATGGTAGCCTTTTGGTGTACCGTTCATCCTGTGCGCGGATTGTATTCCGCGAAACGGGACGATTGTCGATCGAGTTAATCGTTCGACCGTATCGCCCCCGGGCGGATCAGAAATTCGCGGGAGTATATCTCGAGGATGCCGTATCTCGATATTCCCCCCGAGAGACTTTATGAAACGATGAATCGCTCGGTATTCTTGTGACCACGCGATGCGCTCTCGGGCCTTGCCACGCGAAACGAACCGTTTTTTATTCAGCCATCTCGCGGTTGAAAATTTTTGCCCGGCTTACTGCTCTTTTCGATAATATATATTATTTCTGATATTATAATAATAATAATAATAATAATAATAATAATAATAATAATAATAATGAAATTAATTATTACTATGTTATAAATATATTTTATCCACACTCACCACCACGTAATGTTAGTATTTTTATGGTTTTATTTCTATTATTTCTGATATAATAATAATAATAATAATAATAATAATAATAATAATGCAATTAATTATTGCTATATTAAAAATATATTTTATCCACACTCACCACCATTTCGTAATGTAAGTAATTTTATGGTTATTACTATTATTTCTGATATAATACTAATAACAATAATAATGAAATTAATTATTACTGCTATAAATGCAATATTTTAATTCAAGTTAATTACATTTACTTAGTATTATTTACAATGATAAAATGAACGATATAGAATACGAATCATCAAGAGAAATCATGTAACAATAATAACAATTACCAATAATAATGAAAGTAACAAATCATAAGACATAATCAAAGTAAATAAACGCAAACAAATCATAATTAATAAATGACACAATAAATAAAATTAAATAAACAGCAATAATGAAATTCAGTAATTCAATAATAATATAATACAATAACAATAATAATAGAATAAAAATAAAATAAATGAAAATTAAATAAATGAATAATGGATTATTCATATTATCCTTATTGTATGTTGTTGTTAATAGATGCATTTATTATTATTATTATTATGGCTATTGATACTGCTGATGTATACTATTATTATTACTATAACTATAAATTATATAGTTGATAGATCTTTATTTCCACACGCTTGTAGGTTTTCACACAGTATCCCACCCCTTCACTTTAATACCCTTTAAGGCCTTAGGCCACAGTAACGGGTATAAAATCAGGTACGAATTTAACAATTTTTTTTCGTATGAAAAAGTGATTCACCTATAAATGTAATTACACATCTATTTAGTATAAAAATCAAGCAGTTAGAAATTTTTTGTTATCTTTTTTTAGTTATCTTTTTTTTTTTAGGCGCTTTTTTTGTTATCTTTTTTTAGGCGCTCCGCGGCGTGACATTTAGCATCCACAATTTTTTACCTAGAACAAAAAACAAACATTCTCGTTAATCTACTTCAGAATGCCTAGAGAAGTAAGTACGGATTTAAAAAAAATATTGTTTTTTCCAAAAGTTGTAGGTATTTGAACTTCAGAAATGAATGTTCAGTGAAAAATTTCGTTATAACTGCTCATAAGCTGCTCATAAAATGAAAAGTTTTCGATTAATCAGAAATTCCGTACGTACTTCTCTGGGAAATGCAATTAGGAACATAACTTTTAAATTTGAAGTAAATCGAGTGAAAATTGTTGAAGTTATTTGTCACGCCAATTGGAAAAAAGCTGTTTCCAATTGGTCATTTTGTACATCGAAAAAAAATATATATATTTTCTAACAGCTTGATATTCATACTAAATAGATGTGTAATTAATTTTATGAGTGGATCACTTTTTCATGGGAAAAAAGTTTGTTAAATTCGCACATGATTTTATACCTGTTACTGTTGCCTAAGGCTTTAACGCGTTTCCCTTTTTCTCATTTGTTTACATTCCTATTTTTCTCACATTCATCTTTGGTCTTTTCTCATTTCTCTCCTACATACTTTCCTTTTCACCATGCATTCTAACAGTCTCACATACTTCTTTTATCCACAATTCTTTTATCGGTTACCCCTTCAGCTCTCTGTCAATTTTGTGTCTCAGGCGCCTCTCCCTTACAATCTCTTTATCATTTTTCCAGACCATGGGCTAAAAAGGGTCGTTTTTTCCGAATTTTTTAGTCCGCTAGATTGTTTATTTGGGATTAGAAAAAAAACGTATTTCATAAGCATACATTGAACTTATATCGTGCGAATTATTTTTAAAAATTGTAAACGAACTACGTTATTGGTAAATTGACAATGGTTGGTCTGTAAAATAAAAATAAAAAAGTTTGATAATTTATTTACATAAATATAGCTCTGGTTGTATGAAGCCTTTTGCAAAGAAAAAAAATCACAATTGGCCCGTGTTAAAAAAACAGTGTAATTTTGGCCAAATTTTTACCTAATTGGAGGGCTTAAAAATAATAAATAAATAACAACGGCACCCCACAACGATATCTACTGCAGTTATCAAAATTTGATTTTTTGTAAATTGACAATCGGATAATTATATCCAGAGCTATGATTCCGGCTGGGTCGAAAAAACTCGTTTCGAGTAAAACGCAATTTCACGTTTTAGTATACGTAAATCGTTGCGCTACCTTCTCTTACGAAATCTTCTTCAACTTGGTCAATTTTCAATATCCTAACTTGAATATTTTTTCACGTATTCTTGAATATGTATATGTCCTTTAAAAAAAAAAAAAAAAAAAAATCGCGAAAATACAAAAAAAAATGTCACGCCTCACAGTGGTGTCCAGCCTTAAGCTTGCCCATATTTTTTAGTTCCTCCCCCCTATACCCTCCTCTCCCCGCAATCTTCCATTCCCATACTTTTCTTTATATTCATATAATTCCTGCAATGAGTCGATTCCTTAATTCTGTTTGAGCCGTGTCGTATTTTCTCATAAATAAAAAAAAAAAAGAACTAAAATATCGATGCTTTTTAATTACTGATACGTTATACATTTGAGTACCGCGTATATTAAGGGGTCGATATATGACTTTGAGTTTGTTCCCGTTCATTATTATTAGCATGCTTAGTAGCTTTAGTACCTATATAATTGATTTTACGGATTTTTTGAGTTATCAACATATTATTTGTTAGAATAAATATATTATCTATTCAAAATGTATATAATTTCCAGATCAGTTTTTATTTTTATAGCTCTTTTGATGATCTCTCATTCTTGGCCATAATAATATCACGTATGCTCGTAAATACCTATGTTCGTCTACATATATATTTATTTATATGGGCAGCCCCCCCCCCTAAGTCCCGCCCCTGTAAAAGAAATTCAACGACGCTCGCGTCTAGGCATATGACTATGATTATTCCATGTCATCGATACGCCATCTCGATCATCGATCATCTCTCGTAACGGATCGTTGAGGCTCGTTCTTCATAGAGTATAATACGAGGAGCGAGATCTTCTACGCTCGGACTCTTTTCGCCGATGCTCTCCAAAGATCGCCCGCGCTTCACGATCATCATTGGATAGCATAACTGCGATCCAGAATTACAAGTGTGTGCGCTCTCCTAGTTCCGCGTCTGTACTTCTATATGCATTGATGGGGCACACTCGTCCTTTTCCGGGGTCCCTTTTATACAGGGTGATTCATAGCTTTCGAGACTCCATTTTCAAGCACATAAAATTGGACATTGCGAAAAAAATGCTTTTTCAAAAAATGTCCTGCGACAAAAATTGGCCGAGATATTCACCGTCAAATCCGAGTAGTAAAGACCGGCACAGTAGTGTCAAGTAGAGCGAGGGCGGATTCAAATCCACCTTCAGACAAGTATTTTTTCTTTTTATTTTTTTTTCCCTTGAAAATAATGACTTTGCACATCGATAACACAATTTAATAATTTCCTCGTATTATTTAATACTTGAAGAGAAAAATATTCGCGCGTGAGCAGTTGCTATTATTTCTCAAATAAAATAATGTAGTGGACGAAAAAAATCGGAAAAACGACCTTTCGGCTCATCACAGTGGTGTCCACCCTTGAGAGGTGACGTGAGTTTGATAATTTCAACAAATGCATATTTTTAGTTTATTATCTCATAGTACAATATGTCTAGAATATTCTCCCAATGTTTTAAGTCAAACGGAGCAAAAGTCTAGGGGAGACTTTGGAAATTCCCCCCGTTGGACAGACCGGCCGGGAGCGACGCAGGGATATCGCATTTTTCTCAAAACACTGTTTTTGGAGTCGGTGGACACGATTTCAAAATAGCATTGACTAGTGATTGAACGAAGGGTTTTGTTTCGATTACAACTAATTTTACAAGGCTATACGTAGTGTAAATTGTACCAAAAATTAAACTATTTTGCATAAAACTCTGCCGAAAATTAAAATTTCAATTGTTTTCAAAATCCTTCGTTCAATCACGTGCTATACTTATCTACTAACAGAAAAAATTTGGTTTTTACAATTTCAGATGAAGCTGTCATGAGATAAATTTTTGAATAAATTTTTTTCTATAAATCGTTAAAATAGTACTCTGTTAGGTGCTTAACATTTTGAATTCAATAATTGATATATTCTATTTTGTTTTTAATAGAGAAAAGATGCTGTTTTGGCTTCGAAACCCGTAGAACTCCTTAATGTCGCAATAATTTTCGTTTCGTGACATTAAGGGAGGACACCACTGTGACGGGCAAAAAAGGTCGTTTTTCCGATTTTTTTGTCCATCAGATTATTTATTTGAGATTTGAAAAACGCTATGTCAGTAAACAGATATTGAACTTATTTCGTGTAAATTTGTATTGAAAAAAATTCAAAACTAACAACGTTATTGCGGTACATCGGACCCTCTGTGTAAAAAATGTCGTCCAACGATCGCATCAATGAATAAACCGATGGTCTGTCTGAAAAATAAAAATAGATAAGTTTTATAATCTATATGAATGTACTGTTTTACGAATTAAAATTTTTTTAAATGGCGGGTGTTAAAAAGCCAAGTGTATTTTTGGCGAAATTTTTACATTCATTCGGCTTCTTAAAAATTACTGAATTAAAAAAATGGTTACGTACAATCATAGCTACGGTAGTTACGGAAAGTTTTTTGTTAATAAAAAAAATCGACAATTATATCGCCAGAGTTGTGGTTCCGGCCAGGTCGAGAAAAGTCACACAAATCGATTTTTTACCCGTCAAAAGTTGTGAATCACCCTATATATATATATATATATATATATATATATATATATATATATATATATATATATATATATATATATATATATATATATGTTTGTATGTATATATGTGTTTATATATACATAAACACGCAGATGTTTGTGTGTAAAGAACACCCGAAGAAAGCACTTGTATTAAATTGCCACTTGTCTCTCTTGTCAGATGAGATATCGAACAGATCGGCTCAGACAGTCACAGAAAAAAAATGATGGATCGCAGATTGAAAGATCTTAATCGAATTATACAAAAATGAGAATATGTTGCTCATTCACTTGGTGGAGGAAAGCTGAGACTGTGCAATCCAGACAAGAATTCTCCTGCAATAATTAACGGGATAAGCAGATCATATTTACAGGCTATAATACCAGCAATTATTACAACACTAATGAGATAGAGGCTAGCGGTTTATCGAGACGCTAATTGTGAGATTATTGCTGTAGACTGCTTGCCAGATGACTTGGCCAAATGATTGGTGTTGGAGTAATATTTGGATAAACATCGACAATTATATTGAATTGAGTTTTCAAAATTGAATGAGTAAGAATTTTTTTTTATCATCATTAAGATCAGTCTTAATTTGTTACTGGTAATTGAATCAATAATAATATTGAATTTTCACTGAGTTTTATTAATTTGTCCACTTTTATTGAATTTAATAATACTTATTTTGTTTTCCAATCAATTCCATTTTATGTATATTAAATATTATATTCTGATCATTATTTCATTCGTGTTTATCACACGGGATAGTAATTTCAGTCGTTTGTAACGAATTAAATCGGCATTCTCAACTTTTTTCATTAAATTAAGTGTCATTCGTGTAAAATTCATTGAGATCGGTATTTCCAGTGATTTTTCAGAGTAAGTACTATAGAATAAAAAATGATTAATCAATGATTAAACCAGCAATTATTAAGTACGTGAAAAATAGGAAAGCTATCGAATAAAGTATAATTTTGTATTCCCACAAAATGCAATAATTCGCCAAGCTTGCAACAAAAATACAATTTACCCCAATTACTTCAAACGTCCATAACTTTGAATAGAAATTCGACTATTGTTCCACTGCAATATAAAACATCTTCCACTTTTTCCCTTCCAACAATCTTATGCGATCGATGAAAATCAATGGAAGCTGGGTTCAGCGCGGAAGCCGCGACGAATCCCACCGAGTCCCGGATCATTAGAGCTTACAAGGTCCTATGTGTGACCGAGTGTATGTGATACCCAAGGGAGTTCCTACTGTGCAACTTCGCAAATTAAAAATGAAAAAAAAAAAAACAGAGGAACGACTAGCCAATATACGACGCGGTTACACACGCGTTGGTGAAGACGCGAGCGGGGAATATATGCGTGAGTGAATAACGCGAAACCGCTGCCTATAGTACTGCTCTCAGGAGAGTAGGAAAGCGATGCCTGAAACCGTAGCGAGAGCACGAGAGGAGCATTGAATAAAGCGCGTGGGTATGTAAGAACGTTCGGTACGCGTTATGCATGTTATAATTCACCCGTCGCTGCCATAACTCACGCGGAGCTGTAGACTTCTCTCTCTCTCTCTCTCTCTCTCTCTCTCTCTCTCTCTCTCTCTCTCTCTCCCTCTTTTTCTCTCTTTGATGCTCTCTGAGCTTTGATGGCAACCATACCGTCCCTCTCCCGATCAACTACGAGAAAAATATTTTTTTTTAAATCACGAAGTTACATGTAAAAATAATAATAATGAAAACAATCGTACACAAAACAGCACGAAGTAAAAAATAAATACGCTGCTGGAAAATAAAGCCCGAAAATGCACATACAAGTAAATAAACTGTTAAAATTGTTGTCGTAAGCTGCAAAATAACTAGAAAATAAAGAATGCGTAATAACTTTTTTTAAGGGGGGATTGTCTTTTTTTTCGCAAAATTTACCGCTTTTTGGGAATTTTTTTGTGAAGAAAGTATACAACGGAAAACTTGTGAAACTTGGCATATAGTTTTATTGATCTGTTTACTACATACAAAAAAATGTTTAAACAATTTCATCAAAAAATCCGCCTCCCACTCCCCTCGACGCGCGATGGTCCTTTTTTGATGGTGTGCACGATTTCTCAAAAACTATTCAACCGATTGCCTTCAAATTTGGACAGAATGCTCAGCTGACATCCTTTTATCGTTTGATGAAGCAAAAAAGCAATACGTTCAATAGTTTTTTATTTATAACAAAAAATCGATCAATTTTTTTCGAAAAATCGATACTTCAAGTTCAAAACATCACCAAATCGTCAATTTTTTTTTTTCCCTTCATCGAACGATAGCTATATGTGTCTAAAGTAAAATGCTTTTTGGGTTTTTGTTGCAAGATGAACGTGAAGGCTGTAATCGTGCACACCATCAAAAAAGGACCATCGCGCGTCGAGGGGGGTGGGAGGCGGATTTTTTGATGAAATTGTTTAAAAATTTTTTTGTATGTAGTAAACAGATCGATAAAACTATATGCCTAGTTTCACAAGTTTTCCGTTGTATACTTTCTTCACAAAAAAATTCCCAAAAAGCGGTAAATTTTGCGAAAAAAAAGACAATCCCCCCTTAAACTTACTGCATATAAAACGACACAAGATAGAAAATGAAGATAGCGAGCTACAAGGCCATAAATCGAAAAATAGAAATTAGAAGAAGATAATAGCCAAAATGACAAAAAAGTTATAAAATGTATATTTCAAATCATAAAACAACGGAAAAGTAAAAACAGAACTGAAAACGACTGAAAAAATACATAAATCCCATACAAAATATCGCAGCGTAGAAAATAAAAGTATCAATGATAAAAAGTTATAAAATAAAACGAAACACGAGATAGAAAGATCATGAAAAAAACAATGTGAACTATAAAATATTCATCATAAATTAGAAAAAGAACTACGGAACACCATAGAAAAAGATATCGCGCCCTAGTGAGCGATCGAACGAAAATGACAAACACTAAATCACGAAACGGTCCCCGAATATCAAAGACAAGTTTGAGAAAAAGAATAAATAAAAGGAAATTAATACAAAGTGTAAAATGAGCTTTTTATAACGCGGTTACAAAATAAAAATACAATCGATATAAAGATGATCGCCGACGTAACAAAAAAATGCAAACGATTTATTATAACAAATAACACATTTTGAAATAAGTAGAAAGAAAGAAAACAAACCCAAACAAAACAGAGGGATGATAGGCAAAATAGTAAATAAAAAAATCAACTGGCTAGTAGAGAATTCAAAATCTTTAAAAACAAGGAGAGAGAGAGAGAGAGAGAGAGAGAGAGAGAGAGAGAGAGAGAGAGAGAGAGAGAGAGAGAGTAATGTCATCTCTCACTACTCCTACTCTCCTCTTCCTTCATCATCCCACCTCCACAGCATCTTCGCGTCCACCTTCATTCCCCCGATCGTTTCCCCCAGACAGCCTTCCCTCACTTACTGTCCCAGCATCGTACATTCTCCTCAAAGCTTATACACACCGTATTACATTACAGGATATATACAATATCCGAGGAAATATGTAGTACACGAGTTTCTGTACCTTCTTGAGGAGCAAAGGACCTCGTGTCCTCTCCCTGTCTGTCTGTACCGATGTGTTGCACTGTAATATCGGTAAGAGCCTACCACGTCGAGTGGTAGGCTCTCCTCTTCCTTGCAGGCTTCTATTATGTACTTCAGCCTCGTTCTGTATGGTGTCCTGGCTCCGACATCCTTGCGGATGTCTCGTAGCCAGACTTTGCTCCTTTTACCTCTTTTCCTCATATCTCTCTCTCTCTCTCTCTCTCTCTCTCTCTCTGTCTCTCTCTCCTGATCTCTGTCCCGAGCGCATCGAATTTTACGATCAGTCCCAAGCCTAATGGCACGCGGAATAGGATTATACGTTCGATCTTATCTACCTGGCAAAAGGCAGCAGCAGTAACCAGGATGAGAGAGAGCTAGAAGATGGAGATAGACCCCCGACGGCGAGGGAATTTATCCTTCCCACTCGCTCTCCCTCTCTCTTCCTCGCGTTATGCACAGGTGTACACATACCTAGCAAAAGGTAACTTGGAGGACCCGAAATTACGAGAAAAAAAACCATGTCTCGAAAATCACCTTTGGATGAATTCGAGCTTTTTTTTATAAAAGTTATTTCAAGGACCATTTTGTCCCCAAAATCCGCGAACTTTATGTAAAAATGTCCTCAAAATAGCCAACCGTGCTGGCAGTAGACGTAGGTCTAACGGGTTTAAAATATCCTTTCTGCATATATATATACGTGGTATATATATTAGAGTTTAGAGGCCGTGCACTCTTCGCGTTTTATTCCATACGTGATTGGACGTAACGCGCGACAGCTCTCAACGGCCAACTTATTCTCCATCTCTCACTCGATTTCCTCCTTTTGTGTGTGAATCTCTCCCGCTGCTTACACGATGCTCTCCGATGCCTGGCCTCACTCTCGTGCCCAGCATGTGCCAAAAGGCGAGTATTGAAAGACGGAGAGAGCCTGAGACCGGACGAGAGAGAGAGTGAGAGAGAGAGAGCGAGAGAGACGATAAACCCGTAAAAGATTGCGAGAAATATCAACATATATTCGATGGAGGCAACGATAAGCCGAAGTCAGCGTGAACCCGTGTGAAAAACACTTGAGATTACGCGCCATTTAGAAGCGGCAGTTTTCACACTTTCGCGCAGACCTGTATAGCGTAGCTGTATTTGAAATTACAATTCACAGAGGAAGAAAACGTATACATACGAAAACGTATGTATCGCCATCTCCTAGTCAGTAATGGAATACGCGAGACAGGATCGAAATTTGAGATCCAATTAGGCCGGTGCTGTGCACACTGGTCGTCCGTCGGTAAGTTGCCGGCTGATCGTGTAGAAACGGCCCGGATACAATTAAATTTTTTTAAATAGCGATATGAAGTACCGTTTTAGACGTGAGCGACTGATTGATAGCTGTATACGATCTGTGAAACGTTGGGAGGAATACATTTTTATTGGTATCGGTTGATTCAGCGATAAATCACATCAGAACGTATTTTGAGAAAGTTTTATTCAGAAGATTTTTTTGGTAGAGCGCATAGGTCGCGAGATATTTGCTTGAAAAGATTGAGAGGGGTGTAGTTCGTGGGAATGTCGCTAGATGGCGAACGGAGTGCGCGTCTCTCGCATACGAATCTGCCACTCCTACCGTATATACGAAAAATCGTCGGGATGCGGACAGATACGAAGAGCCCTTTTACACGTGATTGATTGGTTGAGAGCTGTATACGATCTGTTAAACACTAAAACTCAATTCATTTTTATTGAAATCGACCAATTGACGGAGAAAAAATGTCAACATATTTCGAGAAAGTTTTATTCGAAAAAAAATTCCGTCGGGCGCATAGTTCGTGAAATATTCAATGAAAAAGAATGATAGGGGTATAGTTCGCATGATCGCCGCTAGATGGCGAGCGGCGCGCGCGTCTCTCACAAGCGAAGCTGCCACTCCTACCGTACATATAAAAAGTCGTCAGGAAGCGGGCGAATCGAAACGTTCCGACCTCGAGTTCGTCGAGGTGACTGCAACCCGGAGGCAATTTAACCAAAATTGTGATATTCCTGGCAAGCGAGCGAGCTAGTTTAACGCGGCTGCTCGACGTCTCGACAGCTCTCGGCGCGTTTGCATCCGATTGCGTATATCGATACTGAAACTCGCAACCGCGCGATCTTTCCCAGGCGTTTGTAGATCGTGGAATGATATATCGTTCCGGATCAACGGGAGCGTGCCACCTGAACGATCATGAGTCCGGGCGGTATCGATTTTTGTCGATGAATTAAAGATATACGAGAGCTCGCTCGCGATATTACGAGCAACTTTCTTATTATAATGTATCCTCCTCGATGATCCTCGCTTCGAGAAAGTTTGCCAACGATGCACCCGCAGAGGCGTAGCGTTTTCATGGGAGGCCCTTAAGGTGGCGAGAGCACGTACTTGATTGTAAAATCGCCGCTGATTACTTTTTATGTGCTAGAAATGATTCACATGTTATGGTCATGTTTATGTGTTCAGTAGGTTGTTCAACAAAGGGTCTATTTTTATCATAAAAGTCATAAAACGTTCTATCAACGAAGGTTCTATTTTGATAATAAAAGTCATAAAACGTAACCATTTATTTGAAACATTTATATATATATATATATATATATATATATATATAAGGGTTCTAAAAAGGATTTTATTTTAGTTTGTATATTATTATTTTATAAAGGGCTCTATCTGATTCTGCAATAAAATAGATCCTTTTACTTAAGGATGTTGAGTCCCAAATCGCAAATGATGATAAAATTCTGAAAATTTGGTATGTTTTTGTATGAAGTATTTCAGAGGTCATGTAAAAATTTCACGATAATTAGGACGCTCGTTATTGAACAATTAACATTCACAAATTAAATGTTGTTTTATGGAAACTGATGTAACTTTGCAATAAGTTTTTTTTTGCTTCTCAATTTTATAATATCTACAATATACTGAAAGCAACGGAAACAAAACGAAGTTTATTGATAAATTTTTTTTTATTTCTTTTAAAAATTGTTCTTAACAAAATGTTAATTTTTTAATAACGAGCTTCCTAATCGTCGTGAAATTTTAACACGACCTCTTAAATACTTCATACAAAAACATACCAAATTTTCAGAATTTTCTTATCATTTTTTATTTCAACCCTTAAGGAGGTTGAAGTAATGATGATAGAATTCTGAAAATTTCGTACGTCTTTACATAAAGTATTCAGGAGGTCGTGTAAAAATTTCATGACGATTAAGAAGCTATTTATTGAACAATTAACATTAACATGTTTCATAGGGACTCAACATCCTTAACACACCGATATATGTGTATATATATTATATATTTGGGTGTTACAAAAGATACTATTTTATTTTAGGTCTTCCACTTTGAATTACAATTGAACATTTTTTTCCCCCAGAGAACGCAAAAAGAAACATATTTCTCTTTCGCCCTTGACTAAAGTGTGCGATAATTTTCAGATTTATTTTTAAAAATAATCATTTCGTTTTTTTCTCAATCGAGGCATCCTCAAGATGTTTTGCCCCGTTTCTACTTTTCCGGAAACTATTTCTAGATATAAAAAAAAATAAAAATTAATAAATTCACCTTTTTGACGCGCCCTAATTCACATATATATGTATACCACTACTGTAGCGTTTGCGGTGGAAAAAGTGACGCTTTTGCGATTGCACCTCAGCCAAATGTGGAATTTAACATCGGTCGGAGCACATATTGGACATAACTACTGAAGTAGATCAAGCCTCTTTCCCTCGCTCTCTTCTTCTATTTCTCTCTCTCTCTCGTTTTTCTCCCCCCCCCCCCTCGCGTCACGCTAAGACTTACCATCGTACTCGGGCCCAAAAAAATACCAAAGAAAAAACCTACCGAGTAGCGCAAAGTGTCACAGGATGCGATCACGAGGCCAGGAAGAAGAATTACGAGCGACAAAGAGTCGAGGGGATGAAATGAGAAATGGAACGTACAGGAACGAAAGAGAATCAAAATAAAAAGGAAGAGAAAAACAAGACGCGAAAAGGTAAAATAAAAAAAGGAAGTAACGGGAAGAGCTGGCATGCGCAAGAGTGGAAGGAATCCCCGATCGAGTCTGGCGATACGTCAGTGTAGGAGAGGCTCTCGCGCCCTCAAGAAGAGGAAGTAGCCGCCCTGAATACTTTACGATCTTTCTCTTTTCTTCCTCTTACTCACTCGCTCTTTCTCTCTCTCTCTCTGTCTCGTCTTCTCTCCTCGTATGTTTTTCAACGTGTCTCTAAGGCTGCATGTATCTTCCTATTAAATACATATATATATATATATATATATATATATATATATATATATATATATATATATATGTGTGTGTGTGTGTGTGTGTGTATATGTATGTATTTAATAGGAAGGCAGCCTTAGAGGCACTTTGAAAAAAAAACAAAGACATGACATGACATATGTATATATATATATATATATATATATATATATATATATATATATATATATATATATATATATATTACATTACGCGTCCGTCCTCAAGAACAGGAATAGAGAGGACGAGCGAAACGCGTGCCCCCTATTTTCTATTAGACAACAGTTTCATGCATCGATGATCTCGTTTTTATTAATTGACCGATAGTTAATTTTAACAGCGATTCTCCCTCCTATCTCTCTCTTTCTCTCTCTCTCTCTCTCTCTCTCTCTTTCTGTTTCCCTCGCGGGTTCCGCGTTACTAAATGTATATAGAGCCGTACGAGCGAACGTTTTTTGTGCCATATTCGCGCTACTAAAAAAGCTGTAACTGCTTGGACTAATTTTCGCTCGGGAACGATGAATGATTTATGGCTGGTTGAGATATATCCTCTGGTGCAAAGCACTCAACCCTCCAGAGAAGCCTCGATGCTCACACGTATAATAGGTATGCATGCACACATGCATATCTGTGTGTGTGTATATACGTGTTTATATATACACACAAATATGCATATGTGCATTCGGACACCCACATACGTATATAGAGGGTATGCCATTTCAAGTGGAATGCAAAATATCCCGAGAACCGGATGAAAAAAACATTCTGCACTTTGTTTGGAATGGTGCACGTCGATTGCCGCATTTTTTCGCCTGCCTTGCTTTAACATTGTACATGAATATATAATACATATATTTATTGATTTATTCATGTATTCGTATATATATATATATATATATATATATATATATATATATATGCATTCGTAGAAAGCACACAACGTGAAACTTCACGTTTTCTCGGTTCTCGTCGCGCATGCGCCCAACCAACACCCGATCGCGACATGTATGAGTCATCGACTTAGCTCGCAGAAATGCGAACTAGTTTCGTGGCGCGTTTATCCACCTGATTGCCGTACTTTTTGCACACACCTATCTATCTATGTACATGTATATATATATATATATATACATGTATATACACATGTTTCCATATAAATATATGCACTACACTGCGCAGCGGCTCGATAGATCTCGGTGTATGAATGGTGTTTTAATTGACTCTCGGGTGTGTCCATACGTCGAGGGATCTCACTCTCCGTATACGTCTCATTTTCAATACACGAATAAGAGACGTTTCACTGCCCGATGACTGATGTTAACCGTAAAGGTTGCCCTAGAGCGCGAGTCACTTGGAACTGCAGACGCATTATTTATATATATATATATATATATATATATATATATATATATATATATATATATATATAGACATATATCTCCGTTGAGAAATTAACACGGTACTTATGAAATCGTAACGGGTATACGTTATTCGGTGTATTTCATTAATTTTTTGCCAACGTTTATTCAGTCAAGTTTGTCATAGTCTTGAGAGATGAAAATTACGTTGGTAGTTTTTTATCTGTTTGCAGTTTTCAAGGTCATTGCAAGGACGATTTACTTTTTTTTAGTAATCAATATTTATTGGGTTTTATTGGGTTTATTACGCCAAATTTTATTTGGCGTAATAAAATATTGTCTCAACCTTCCGACTGTTCGGGTTCTATTTTTCAAGATCTTTTGAATTTCGTTATTCCCATATTCCGTTAAATATGCAAAATAGCTGCGAAACTTAGAGTAAAACGGAAAAAAGTTTCAGACGAAAGCTACTCGTTTTATTTCGCAGAAAAATATTCCGCAAAAAACACCCATTCCCATTTAAAAAAAAAGTAAATTGACCTTGAAATAACCTTGAAAATTACTACCAAAAAAAAAATAACCAACGCCGTCATTTTTGTTTGCCAAAACTGTGAAACTTTTGTTGGAAACATTTTTGCCAAAAATGCAACTCCTCGGAGATATTTCGTTGTATCATCTTGCACGGTGCACCCTGTATGTAACCGTACAGATCAGAATAGAGTCGGAATAAAAATGCACGAAAAAATATAAAATATTCCGGATAAATATATAAATATGTAAATATATGGTCCGTATGCACTGTGCGTCACAAGCGGAAGAGTACGTTCTCGCTGCCGTAGATTCGCGCGTATAAATACCGTCGGTATAATGGACAATAAATAAAGCAACCTACGACACACCGCTGCGCACAGAGAGAATTTTTAAGTATTTTTTACGGTGAAATCTCCGCAAAAATTACATTAAAAATTTGAAACCGGTGACAAATGTGCACATAGTCAAAAATTGACACTAGCTTTTAATATTTTGCTTTCATTCATGTAAAAATTTAAGCAAGTAGCATAATTTTTTACATTTCTTTCAGTAAAAATTCTGACACATTCTCATGTAGAATTTTAACAATGGGCTGCCTCAAAAATTCCAAGTTTCTACAGTAAAAATAACCTGGACAAACTTGAAATTTCTAAAATCCCTAGCGAAAAATTAATTCCCTATGATTAAATAAATACTCTATATACTGTATTTCTGAACATTTGTGTTCTTGATTGCTACTTATTTTAGCATATCATCTTTCCGTACCATTGTAGACGTTCTTTATCGAAGTTTCTTTTCACGTTTCTTTGTTTTCTTGCGTAGAACTGCGTAGAACACGTTAGACTGCACGAGACCACGAGGCTTTCTTGGCCCATGCTTCGTACTATAATGCGCATGCGCGGTACCGCTGTTGCTAAGCAACGCGGGTCGGCGTCGTTCGTGCTCGTCATACTGCGTCATACACAAGCCCACTCTCACAGCTTGCGTTCACGTATACGCACGCTCGCACACAGAGCTCACGCGTACGGTCAGGCGACCTAGCCCTAACTGATTTTACTATAAAGAACGTAAAATTCCGGTGGACGCACGGAAAATTTCGGCTTCCTTTTTTAAATTTTTATGGAAAACACGCAAATTTCTCAATGTTCCACTGAAAAATTTCATTTATATTAGCACTTTTTTAACTTATTGTCGTAATCTTTACGTTTCATGAAATTTTACTATTAATTTCAGTAAAAATTCTGGAAAATATTTTAAATTTCTGTTACGCAAAAGTAAATTTTGATTCATTTCCATGAAAGTTTATAATTTATTTCCTAAAAACCTGAAGAATTGCACATTTGTCACCGAGTTACTGTGATTTCACAGTAAAAATTACTTAAAAATTCTCTCCGTGCGTGAGTGACGCGTTTCGGGACGGAAGAACGCGAATGATCTGTGGAGGAAATCAGCTTCGATGGACGCGGATGCAGGAGAAACACGAAGTGCCGAAGAAGAAGGAGGAGCGGGAGAAAATGAAGGGCGGAAGGGAAAGGAAAAACAAAAAAAAACGGAGAGAAACGAACGATCGACAGATCTCCCGTGTGCTCTTGTAATGATGAATGAGAGGCCAGTCCGATTCGAGTTTCCGAGGTGTAATTACTACTCCGGTGACACCGCGCACTGACCGACAGATCATCGGGATGGATCGATCGATCCATCGATCTCCTTCTGCTCGAGAGAGAGAGAGAGAGACAGAGAGAGAGAGAGAACACCTGGGGTTGGCACAAAATGCGAATGTCCTCACGGTTTTCTCTCCCGTCGATCCTCCGACGATCTCAACGATCGAGCGTTTTACCGATCAATGTTGAAGGCTACTGTTCTTTTTCTTCGTCTCATTTTTTTCGGTTTTTTTTTCTTCCGCTCCTACATATGTCTAGTGACAATTCAACTTTGAAGTTTCCGCAAATTCCAACGCCTCGTTATCGAGCAAAAAAAAGTTAGCAACGGAAAAAACGTATGCACATTCTTGTGCGAGAAATCGTAAATGAAGCTGGCATTTTTGACGTCACTGACATTCGATTTTACAGGTGACGATTTTACGTTGGGAACTCAACCAGGTTGGCTGCGTTTCGATACCTTTTCTTTTGGCTTCTGTTTTACGTGGTGATGATTTTGCGATTTCCAATTCGGCTCAGACAGGCCTGAAACGGTTTATTTTTTATTTGTACTTAATTTAACCGAAAAAAATTATATGGAATAAAAATTTGTTTTCGTTAAATTCAGCATGAATTTAAGATAAACCGACTGACGCCTGTCGAAGCCGAATGGGAAATCACAATATCATTTATAGCATAATTGGACATTAAAATGATAAAAAACGTGTGAAAAAAATGTGCTTAATTCGACATAAAATAGAAGGAAAAATGAGCCCACGATGGGACTCCTAAAAATCATAGAATAGGTCAATCAATTTTAGGGAATTTTTTTTAAAAATAGAAGAATGGCAATCTTCTTTAAAAAAAATAGTTTCCACTTTAGAAGCAAAAAAAAACGTTGCCAGTGATAATTCATATTTGTTTTTCATATATTTTTACGAAAGTATGCTTCAAAATGGAAAAAGAAATATATAATGCCATTTGTCGATATCTCAAATCGTTCAGGAGTTATCAGTGTTCCAACGTTTCCAAAACTTCTGAAATCGACAATTTTCCAAAATTATAAATCGTAAAAGAGAAGAGGTAAAAATCTAAAAATAGGTGTGGATATTCCTTTTCTGGGGTAGAATTTTACAAGAAAAATGAGGAAAACCAAAAATGGTCGGGTTCGCCTGCTAGCTGATACGGCGTGGAATATCCCATATATATTAGGGTGAAACAAATCTAGCTCTATTTTTTTCTCTTTTTTCTCACCATCGAATTATCTTCTTCAAAGAAAAAAATTGTTACAAAAGCTGCGAGCGGTCAAAAAATATTTAGAGGTCGCTTAAGCTTCCCAAAAATTCACACTTTCTTTAAAAAATCAATTTTATTTGTTCGTCCACTTCTCACCCATGATTTTTACACTTTATAACTTTTCAATTAACCGCGCGAAAGCTCTAGCCGGCCATTGAATATTTAGTGATCATTTAAGAACTTCGAAATTTCCAATTTTTTGCTAAATTTGTTCACTCTTCTCACACATAAATTTGACACTTTGTAAACATTTTTAACCAATTAATCCTTTTTTCTTGCAAAGAGATTTTTCAAACTTACTTCACACTTGTAACCCAAAAATTATAATCTTTTTTCTCATAAAATAATCATTTAAAACCCTTGTCCGTAAACAAAATTACAGGTCGTTTTTTTCGTAAGACTGAAAGGGCAGCTATTTTCCGCGCATTGGATGATGAGAAAAAGGGAAATAAATATAGCTCATTGGATGGTGAGAAAAAGGGAAATAAATATAGCTCAAATGCGTGCCACCCTAATATATATAGTATTTCGAAAAATAATTTTTTTAAAATTTTCTCAGAAAAAAGTATTTCTTTGTTTTTCTCTCTCGTGTATGTACTTTACTCGCGATATTTTTCACTTCTGTCATCTTTATAAACCGCACTGTTGAGCATTAAATAAATAAACACCCGAATATCTCAGGTGCGATCAAGACTTGAAAAAATATGTTTCAGTAGACCAGTCACTAAAGTTGAGCTGACAAAAAAAAATACATATACTAGACTCCATTACGCCCAATTGCTATTAAAAACTTCCACTCAGAAATACACAAAAGGCAGAAAAAATAAAAAAAAAAGCTCAGCTACGAAGAAAACGAAAAAAAAAAACAAAATTCAGATGCTGTCTTCTCGAAAAATAAAAAGCGTCTTAGAAGATACACAGGACTGATTCGGATTTAGATCGTCACTTTTCAAGCCACCCTGTACATCGATATCCCATCTTTTTTTACATACATAAAACATCATTTCCACAATAATGTTCTCATAGAATCCTTGAAACGATTCGATCCTAAAATATATACTTGCCGTTCGCACGAACCAAATTCCCGATGCACACGCCAGCGGAGCCGCGAGCAAAACGTTATAAATGTATATATGTATTTATATATACGCGAGTGAACAGAAGCGCAGTCGATCGACAAGAGATTGTCCGAGAAAAAAAGTGAATTTCTCACGCAAACGTCGCTCAGTGTGTCTTCCCGCTTGTCCTTTTTTTTTTTTTTTTAAATTTTGCTCGTCTTTCATATGTCGTACATATACACGACAACGGAACGAGACGCGGGACTCTGGGGCCCGCGGGTAGAACGCTCTGGACAGCTCCGGAGACGCTCGCGGCCGGACGCGTCAACGTCCGTCTTGCCGCCGCGGGATACAACAGACACGCACACACATATATATATATATATATATATATATATATATATATATATATATATATATATATATATATATATATATATATATATATATATATATATATGTATGTATATATATATATATATGTAAGTATAAATATATATATAAATATAAATATATATATATATATATATATATATATATATATATATATATATATATACGTGTGAGTGCGTGTGTGTATATGCAGTAACTGCGAGAGAGGGAGAGAGAGAGAAAGAGAGAGAGAGAAAGAGGGAGAGAGCACTAAAGGATACGGGAGAGGAAATTCTCGAGCTGTCTTCACTCGATATGAAAGTATCGCGCTCGAGTATCCAGATTTGGATAATTGTCAGCCTGTGCAAGGATATGTATATATGTACCAATGCGCCAAAAAAGGAGTACAGTAGCTCGCCGGAAGTTGAGTCGTCGTGGAGAGACAGAGGGTGAGAGAGAAGCAGAGAGATGGGGAAATATAATTATTTGCTCCGGTAGGACGAAAAGAAGATTATAATTTCCATCGGACGCGACGTTGAAGTTGCCGCGGATGTAAGAGACATGTTATTTTCAAGATAATGATGTGTCATGGATTGATACCCGTTGGACGATGAAGTAACTACTCCCTTGATTGATATTGATACTCCTGTAGAGATGAAGGTGTATGCAGTCCTGGACTAGATAAAGTACTGAAGACTAAACGGTAAGGTGGGTACTTTATTTTGTCCAGTTTATTTATATACACACACACATATATATATATACTACCTGCCAAAAGTTTCCGGAGACTTCAGACAATTGCAGAACTGTCAATCACTGGATCATTGCCAAATAATGTCATAATATATATATTACATTATGTCAGAATAATATATATATATATTATATTATATTTTTTTTATTATATAAATTATATAATTATATAATTATATATAAAAAATTATATCAATATATAATTGCCAAATAATGTCATAATATATATATTACATTATGTCAGAATAATATATATATATTATATTATTTTTTTCCAATTATATAAATTATATAATTATATAATTATATATAATAAATTATATCAATATATATATATATATATATATATATATATATATATATATATATATATATATATATATATATATATATATATATATATATATATGTTCGTGGAGATAAAAATTAAATATTTCTGCATCATCAAATGATTAGTGTTGCTCTGACAGCTGATTGTAGTTATGCGCGATGGAAGTGCCGATCGAAAAAAAAAACCCGGCTGACCGCAATAATTTATCCGGACCGTTGGCAAGTAGATCTCGTAATATATAGATACGGGCAACAGGAGTCTCGTGAGCGACAACTGTACCGGGCCATTTATCAAATCGGAATCATTCGATCTTTTAGCGTTTCGCTGGACGCATGCTACTCTTACGATATAATGTATCATCCGGGCTCGAGTTTTTTCTTTACTTCTTCTCTTTCTACTGTTCGACCGCGGCGTGGAACGTACGTCTCCTGTCATGCCACATCGACCACGGGAGTACGCGGCCTGATGAGGACTATGGGAACATGGAAACAGTCGCCGGATCGCGTTCAGCCTCTGGGTAATCGGAGAGAGAGGGGAAGGAAGAGAGAGACAGAGGGGGGAGAGGGATATTAATTGATTGTTTATTATGCCTTAGTACAAGGACTTTGGGGAAAGTTAATAATTATATAGTGAAAAATACATTTCTTCTATCCCATGTGGTTACAATAATAGGGAAATAAAAGTAAAAACTTCTTTGTACTTTAATTTTTCTGAAGTGATTGATTTCGTGTGGATTATTTAACTTATGTGATGTTTTGATGACTGAATTATTTAATTTTCTTGGTGTAATTATTTGGTCATTCTAATCTAGGAGAGAGAGATCGATTGATTGATTGATTGTGACATTTTTCGAATTGTTCAATTATTTGAGTTTTTGGTATAATGAATGTTCTAATTTTTTTTTAATTCGCTAATTGTTTTTCTAGTTTTTAAAACATTAATTTTTAAAACGACATTTTTTTATTTTGTGAATTCATTTCTTTGAATTTATTAGTTTGGAGAGAGAGAGAGAGAGAGAGAGAGAGAGAGAGAGAAAGGGAGAGAGATTTATTGCGTGCTCCGGAACTAGTTCCCTAAGAGCACCGTGCTCTCATGTTTGTATATTGTTTTTAGTTGCGGAGTATATAACATTGGAATTATTAAATATATACATAAATTTTAACATAGAATTAAAGTAAACATAAAAATATGTAAGTATAAATAAATAAAAGTATATAATATAGGTATAAATAACGTGAGGGTGAAGAAGGTTTGCAAAAACAAGAAACCGAGAAAACGGTAACAGCTTTAAGTTATGTTGCTGATGAGAAGAGAGAAAGAAAGAAAGAGAGGGAGAGAGAAAGGCAGACTGCATTTTTTCTCTCCGATGTGGCTATACTAATAGAAAAATAAAAATAAAAATTCACTTTTTCTTTCAATTTTCTTCTAAATGTATCGATTATATTATTATTTTTTATAGTAAGTTCGATTTATTGAATTAACGTAGTTTTTAATTATTAAAATATTTTATTTTCTTCAATTAATTTCATAAATCTTTAAATTTATTACTTTATTGATATGAATTCATCAATTGAGAGAGAAAGAGAGAGAGAGAGAGAGAGAGAGAGAGAGGGACATTGCAAGCTCTCCGATCAATATTCTTACAAGTCGTCAGTCATCATCACAAGTAATATCAACGACTCATCATCGAGTCCAAAACAGATAAATGACATGATCTCCCATGAGCGAGATCACATATTAATCTTACAAGTCCGTCCTTTTATTTTAAAATACATTTATTTTGCCTTCTCATTATACGACAGAAATAAATTGTTAACTTTAATCAAATTTGTCTTATCGGAGAAACAAATTGTTTAGAGAAATTTATTAGAGAAACAAATTGTTAACTTCAATAAAAATTGTTTAAAACCAAGCTAGTCCCTTCGAAGAACCCAACCTCTTTTTGTAAACACTCGCCAAACTGGCGTTGGCGAAAAAAAAGCAGCATAAACGCGCCGTTCAATTGAAATAAAAATTCCGCTACGACGAGGGGCAATTCGACGAAACGGATGAATGAAATACTCGCGCGGATCTCCTCGTTTCGCTCGATCGTTCGGTGAATTCCCGCTCGTGCGTGCTCCTTTTTCTGATCCCTTTTCATTCCTTTTTGTCTCGCCTGCTTGGGAGTCGAGAAAGCCAACAGGATCGGTAATGAGAGAGCGAGAAGATCGGGAGAACGAACGGAACGATCATTGGCCTCGAGGAGGTGAGAAGCATCGCCAAAGTGAGGAGATGGTGCGAACGTAGGAAGATATAAAAAGGAAAGCATCATCGTCGTCCTCGTCCTGCGAGGCGAAGGCAACGAGAAAAAACAAGCAACCCAGTAGATATATATATATATATATATATATATTTATATCCATTCTCATTTTTATTTTATTTTCTCAACTCACGTACCTACAGGGTGGCCCATGAAGTGAAGTCCAAAAAATCTAAATTCCTCGCATCAATATCTATCCGAATCATCTTTATCGATTTTCTTCGATCTTTTTTACTTTTCGAGAAAAAAGAATATATTTTTTTTTGTGTAGGTACTTTGCGCGCGATTTTTTTTTTTACTCCTATTATCATTATGAAGTTGCACTGTTGAGCAGTAAATAAATGACCAGCGAACACTAACGTTGATGCCTTATATGTTAATCAAATGATTGAGGATTGACCACTGTGACGACTCGAAAAAAGACAGCTTTTTCCGATTTTTTTTTTGTGTACTCGATTGTATATTTGAGATAGGGAAAAAGGTTATGTTATTAAGCATACATTGAATTTAGTACGTGTACATTTTTATTTTAAGAAATTCAAAATTAACAACGTTATTGAGGTATGATAAAGCCTCTGTATGAAAAATGTGGTCCAATGGCCCGACCTATATCTTGGCAATGGTCGCTTCGAAAAATAAAAATAATAACCTTTTATTATCTGGATAAATGTAGGCCTCGCTGTGCGTAGCCGTTTTTCGAGAGAAAAAAATCACGCAATCGCGAATATGAAAAAAGGAAGTATAATTTTGGCGAAATATTTGCTTATATCAGGGATCTTAAAAAATACTAAATTAACAAAAAATAGAATGTATAATTTTCGCGAAATTTCGGCTTGTATTCGGGAGCTCAAAAGATAGTAAATTTGAAAACAAAACGGCTACGTACAACGATAGCTACTGCAATTACCGAAATAGATTTTGGATAATCGATAATCGGTTTTGAAAAATTGATGATCTGACAATTATAGCTAGTGTTCTAAATCCGGCCAGGTCGAAAAAAGTCGTATCGAGAAAAACGTGATTGAAAGTTTTAGTATACGTAAATCGTTGCGTTACCTGCTCTCTCTAAATCTTGGTCAACTTTCAATATTTAAACTTGACATTTTTTTCACATATTCTTGAATATATTTACATTGAGAAAATGCAAAAAAAAAGTTTGACCCGTCATGGTGCTGTCTCTCCTTAAAAAATCATTTCAAGAGTATCGGTCACTAAATTTCAGATGAAAAAAAAAGCCTAAATGACTTTCAATAGCTCCAAAAAACTTCTGCGTGCATACACAAACAGAAAAAAATAAAAGAAGTATCGTAGCTACTCGAAAGCTGAAAAGAAATCCTCTTTTCTCGAAAACTAAAAAAGACCCTAGACCATCGAGTTGCTTCGTATAGTCATTGATACGAGGCATCTAGAATTTCCTCATCGATGTCACCTTCCGGACCACCCTGTATACGTACCCATACATTGAAACAGGAATCGAGCAAGAGAGAGAGACAGACAGAGGAAAAAATTTATTTCACTCTCTCACACCTTCTCTCGTTCCTCCTCGTCTCTCATTTCATTAAGAGGCTACGTGACGCGTGTTGAGCTCAACTCCAATTTCTTCATTCGGTTTCGTGCCACGAGAAATAAACTCATTGTCAGAGAGAGAGAGGAGGGAGTAAGAGGAAGAGAGAGGGCGAGAGAGAGAGAGGGAGAGAGAGAGAGAGAGAGAGAGAGAGAGAGGAAGGGAGAACGAGCAGGATACTCACTTCAGGAGCGAAATACAGACTTGGCCGGGAATAATTAATAGAATCCGGACACGAGCTCCCAATGTGCTGATTCAATTTATTATAATTGAGAGATGACAATGACCGATCACTCGGAGTGAATGTAAAGACTTTTGATTTAATTACAACTACTTGGAGTAATTATATATGTTTATATACATAAGGTACAGTCAATATCTAGTAGCGATGATATAGTATTAAATTTGAATTCAAATTGATACATGTATACAATGTGTGTGTGAACATATTTTTTTTAAATTACACTGCTAAACTGTTATATATATATATATATATATATATATATATATATATATATATATATATATATATATATATATATATATATATATATATATGTATATATACGTTTATATATAATACGAACATAGTGTCTACGATATAGTATTCGACACTGGGGAAATCTTCTCTTGGTGATCGCATCTAATGTTACCACCCATCGGCCGAATATCAACACGGGCATGCATCCATCCACAGACACGGTTACATGAGCGCGTGCAACATAAACAGAGAATGCTAGGCCTCGTACGAAAATTACGTAACGCAAATGCGTTACGTAACGCATGGGGGGGGGGTCGTAACAGGCGTTACGGTCAACGAAAGTGGCGAAGGGGGAAGGGGTCGAGGTTTGCGTTACATCACGATTTTAGAAATGCCAGAAATAGAAAAAGTTATGCATATTCAAGTTTTCTATTTGAAACTCAGGCGCCATTTGACCGCGGAAAGTTGACAACTTTCCATATGAAATGTCAATTAAAGGGGAAGTCACTGTGCAAAAAGTTGCACAGTAGCTTTCCCTCTTTCCCCGAGCGAAGATTAAAAATTGTTCGTTTCTTACAATTCGTGAAAGTACATATATTGAAAAATATGTTGGCAACATTTTTATTCACAAATCCGAAAATTGACGGAGTTAGTCAGTTCAGTGAGAACAGGTAGCACGATCGGTTAGTCTCCTCGGTCCCGACAGGTGTAGCATCGTTCAGAGTCGTTGAAGTGCAGGCTCTTATTATTTTGTGAAATATAATGATAAAGAACCGTTATATCGGTCGCGACTAGATACTTTAATGTAAGTATTATTATTCTAGGAAAAACAAAATTTTACATCAAGAAAAACGGAACGAAAACTTTGAACGCGTTTTTCTCGAAACTACTTTTTTCGACCTTGTCCCAGCAAATAGTCAAAAACTTATTAACCGATTTTCAATACTTTTTTACATTTTTGTAATCGCAATTACTAAGGTTTTACGTATCAGATTTTTTTAATGTTGATTATTACTATTTTAATGACTGCTTGAATACAAAAAAGGCCTTAAAAATAGAAAACAATGTCTATACTGTCGACATTTTGTAAAAAAAAACGGCTGCGTATACCGATAGGTGCATTTGTATATACTTTGATAAATTGTTGACTTTTTATTTACAGATAACCTTTCATAAAGATACCAATGGGACAATGAAGAGATTTTCTTTTCGTCGTCAAATCAAAGCATATATCTCGGTTAATTTAAAAAAAGATTCATAAAAATTGGTTAAAACTAGATGAATATATACTTCAGAAAAAAAATATAAACTGGATCCTTCCATAATGAGTTATTCCTTTGAGAAAAAAACGCAATTATTGACGACAAAGCACCCGTTACGTAACGGAATAGAGGGGGGGAGCATTCAGGCCAGGCGTTACGGTCCCGTTACATGGAGGAGGGGGGGGTCAAAAATTGGGAAATTTGGCGTTACGTAATTTATGTGGCGCCCCAACGACGGGCTCTAGTTTATCCCACGATATATATAACCTGATATATGTATATGTATGGAGTATGTGATATATGTGAAGCATATAGGATAGGTTATATATATATATATATATATATATATATATATATTAGCTGTCACTTCATATGTAGTATATGTAAAGCATATAGATGGATATATTTCATATATTAGGTGAAGTAAAAATACCTGAGCGTTTTCCGCTAGATGTCTTTAGTGAGCCATATTTCACGATGTATACAACGCATCTCCCCATACCATACGGCGATTTAAAGGTGACATTACGGTTCAAAAAAAAGTTTTTTGGCAGTTTTGTGTTTGGTGAAGCCAGTCAAGTTTTCTACCAATAGGAATGAGGACTTCTTCAATCGCGGAATTATGAAATTGCCTCCAAAATGGACAAAGGTTATCGAACAACACGGCGCATATTTGATCTAAGTCGGATAACCCTAACTATGTTAATTCCATCGTCGAAATAAAGCGAAAAAACGCTCAGAACTTTTTACTTCGCCTAACATTACCTGTCATTTCGGTTCGACTCTCGTTAAAATCCTGTCGATGACAAAACCACCCCTCTTAGGGCTATATTTATCATTAAGGGGATAGTTTTGTAATTAAATATTATATATATATATAATTTAATAAAAAATGCAAAAAATATATATTTTTTATTCTTGGTGGATTTATTTTGGTAATTATGCAGTATGAGGACTTTGTCGAAAAACGACGGGAAATATTTTCTTTCACCGTGAAATTCTTCAATGCATTATAATGAGTGATATTCCGTCGGAGGAGGTTGACATTTTCCATTAATTCCATAAGTTATGGGGTTTTGAAGTTCTCGGAAACACGTGATAAAATATATATTGGGGAGTATGAAGTATCATACAATTGTACTACGTTGGTAATTCTTGCGGCCCTAATAAGGGCCGATGAAAATCTTGAAAAAGATTGATGTCAAAAAGTATCGAAATATCTATTCTTCCTTCATGGCGCCGATGACTTCGAAAATCATGTGAAATCGATCACGATGGTCTGGATATTGACGCATAAAGAAAAATTCACGAAATCAAAACATATCTCATCGAGAAAAAGAATGTAGATTGGCTTATGATAACCCAATCTACATTTTTTTTCTCAAATTCGGAAAATTTGAAGAGAAGACAGCCGTTCGTCTATCTATTTGACGTCGTTTGGCAAAGTTTCGACGGGATCTGAAGAGCCGTTTCAGAGATTCGTGGGAATCTATAATCGTTCTACCATACCGACCGCGATATGATATCATTCCCTCTTAAGAGCATCGGTCGATTGCGGCTTATTGGCATAGACCTGCGAAATCAAGAAACCCCACAAGAAAAGTTTAGCGGGGTCAAATCCATGAAGAGATAACTATACCTTCAAATCGTTCATGCAGAATGTGCATCGTGGCGTCCGCTGTGTGGCACGTAGCGACGTACTAGAGCGCGCGCACCGAGCGCTTCTACTTTGAAGCGCTGTACTGAGTCGATAAAGTGAAAATCTACTTTACTCGTCGATGGTACAGAGTTGAAAAATGCAAAAAATATTTTCTTTTTTCATTCCGCCACAGAAGAATAGGCCCCTAATACGATTTTCGTTACGTTTCTTTATTGTAATTATAATTAAATACGTAGCGTAATGCTAATCGGCCTAAATTCTAATCCAGACTTCGAGCTGTGCTTCTGTGAAGTATTCATCGAAATCGGTTCGGTAGTTCTCGAGTTATAAGCGAGTTATATGAAACATAATATCATATGAAATCCTGTATCCTGTGTGTACGTACTAGTATAGGGCGTTTCGAAAGCTTTACGTGATCGAACTCGCCTTATTTCTTCCCGATATCTTTCCCGTTGTCGCCTCGTCGTTACGGTCCTCCTCTTTCTTCTCCTTTTCTCCACCGCCATCCTCTTCCTCTTTTTTTCTTCTTCGTTTTTTTTTTATCGATCTGGGGCATATATAAGTATATGAAATTCTGCGAACCTCTCTATTTCTCGTATGCTTCGCTTATGTGGTACATAGCAGCACGGCTGCGGGCAGGGTTGGGGAGGGATAGGAACAAGGAGAGGAAGACGTCTTCGCGAAAGCGAGAAGCATAAGTTGCGGATATAAAGAAACGAGCGCGTCACGCGAGCGCATCCGAGACCCTAGAAATCCCCTGGGACCATTGTCCTCTCAACCTGCGCCCACGTACTCATGCTAATATCGAATATATATATATATATATATATATATATATATATATATATATATATATATATATATATATATATATGTGTGTGTATATATACATATACATATACATATATTATATATACATACACATACACATATACATATATTATATATATATGTGTAGTTATATATATATATATATATATATATATATATATATATATATATATATATAATTTACAGACACCAATGCATCGTATCCGATAAAGCACCATCTCTATAGTGGGTCTCTCTCTCTTTCTCTCTCTCTCACTCTCTCTATGTACATAGAGAATTTCGTATTGTCTCTGCGTCAAAAAACTTTCACACACTTTTATTAAGACCACGATATCAAGCCAACAAGAACGTCCAATTGATGATATATTTTATTAGGTGATTGCATTTAAACCCACTGTTCGCCTGTAGGTATCTCCAGGTGTTTCATACTTTAGTACAGACAGATGTCGTTTGTGTCAACCTCAAAGGATGGCCCTGTGCCAGTAACTTCCAGCCACAAAACGCCATATTTAGTTGAGACACGTGCCTCGACCGAGCAAGGGGGCCATTCCAGTGTGACTGGCTTCAAAACAGCTGATTTTCGTGATTTTTGTTCTCTTTCAATGAAATTCGATAATCAGGCCGATTTTTGGTAATTCTCAAGATAAGTGACTTTTCCGAAAAATGAGCATTACATTTTTTCTTTTCTATTTTTTCATTTGTTGGGTTATAAGTGATGAAATTCAGTCGGGGGAAACTGAAATTCATCCCCCCATAAAGAGTTATGGGGCTTGGGAGTTTGCGGAAACACGTGATAAAATACGGATTTTTTAAACATTTTGACGCATATACTGGGTTCGTTTGGGTTTATGAAAAATTCGAAACATTTTTAACAATGTTTTCCTCGTAAAAAAATTGGGAATGAAAGATGTTTATTATGCTGCCCAAACGAACCCAAGCAAAAAAATTGTCAATGAAAAATTTCAGCTTCCCCCGACTGAATGTCATCGTTTATTACCCAATAAATGTGAAAATAGCGAAATATTTTTTTCGGAATAGTCACTTATCTAAATTATTACCCGATTATTTGTTCGATTATGCAAAAATCTTATGTTGTGAAGAAAAATATTTTGTAACGTTTTCGTTTTATTTTTTATACAGTTTTATGGCCGCTACAAAATGATGACTAAAAAAAGGGCCTGACCGTGGAAACTCCTACTCCTCCAGAAACTGATGGAAAAAAAACCAAAAAGATTATTAATCAGTATGAAAAACTTCAGAGACCTACGGAGGATTTTTTTCGATGAAAATTAACAAAATTTCCGTCATTTCCAAAATAAGTGTCAAGTTGAGCCTTTTTCGACCCTTTTTCGTTGAAAAAAGTGTAATTTTCAAATAAACAAAAACGATCCCGTACGTCGTGAACGAATGGCGTGAAGAACGGTGTGGCCAAATTTGAGACGGGTAGCTTGAAAACTCGTCGTTTAAAATCATCCGACATTTTGAAAAAACGACATTTCGAGAAAAACGCTTCCGTCCGCGCCAGGTCTGACGTGCTGGCATAATAATAACGCGAACTTCACGACCAAAATTCAACAGCATGTTTATGAAAGTCCCCATTTTGGATAATGCAAAAGAACAATTTCCAAAAAATCGTACACTGGAACAATCCCTTAAAAATGAACTGTGGCGAGTTGTTTTTTCTCATGTGTGGGTACTTCTGCACGACTTCGTTTTGAACAAAAAGTGCAGCCACAATTCTCACCGACTCCTCGCGCAAACGTATGACGGGTCCGCGTAACTTTACTTTATTAAACTTTACTTAAACTTTACTTAAACTCTACTTAAACTCTACTTAAACTTTACTTGAACTTTACTTAACCTTTACTTGAACTTTACTTAAACTTTACTTAAACATTAATTAAACTCATACTTAGCTTATACTTTACTTAAACTTGAATTAAACTCTATTAATATATATAATAATATACATATACAATGTTAAATAAATATTACATGATTCCATTGAAACCTACTCTTTCCTTTTTTTTCGTTTATTTAACGATTTATTTGGTAAAAACTTGTTGGATTTCACGACTTAAAATATTTTTTCTCGGATGTTATGGCTAAAGATGGTACATTGCTACGCTCTGTAATTAAATACCAGGTGTCCTGATTGCTGCCAAAGCTTGACCGCACGTCTTCTCGATCACTCACTTCTTCTCACCCCTCCCCACCGACCCTTTTTTGCGCAACTACAGTATTTTTCTCTTCTTTTTCAATATTTTATCGCTTCAAGCTCGCGAACGTACGTGAGCTCGATCCTCTCGTACGTTGCGTGGATTTCGATCGCGACCGCAAAAGCCACGCACAGCGGCAATGCGGAGGACGGTGAACCGCGAGAGCGATAATATACTTTCGAAGAAACGATGGCTGCACATGTAGTCTATCGGAAAGTGCTGTCCGTTTTTTTAATTTAAAAAAAAACACATTTTCAATATATAAAATGAATAATAAATGTATTGGAAATGCACTTTTTTTAGTAAAAATACGCAGGAATTTTTGTCGGTCGACCTAACGTATATATACATATATATATTTATATACACACACACATATAGTTTTCTATATAAATAACAGAAAAATGGGATTCGTTTTAAGTCATTCTCAATCATTTCTTTTTTATTAATTTTTTTGTATATAATAAAAATAAATAAACATATTTTTTTTAAAACATTTTTATGTGACAGTTTTTTCATAATTATTTCATATTTTTCATATTTTCATATTTTTCATTATTTCGTAATTATATTACGATACAGATTATATAGTTTAATATCGATATGTACCGTAAAATGAGGTTACTTTGAACATATTTTGCAAGTTTTGTATGTGACTTTTTTTAACATCCTAAATTGCAACTTTTTTGTTCCAATAGAACAATGTGCCCTTTGGCTATCAAATCTATAATGAAGTCAACCTCCAACACCCCTCTAAAATGTTATATGTATATATTTAGTGTCAAAGTAACCTCGAGTGTGGGATTTCTTTGACAAGGTATTAAAATGCAACTTATGTCAAAGATTAAGGGTTACATTCGCATCATGTTGATACACAAAAAAATTAATTCTTTATGCCTTATACACAGAATTAAGTGAAAAACAACGATTTTTTACAATCAAATTGCACTTTGTTAAGGAAATATTTTACATAAAAATGTCAAGTACCCAGAGTACTATTATAGGCACTCAATCAGTCTTCTAATTATAATTGAGATAAAAATCAATTTGAACAACATTGCAATCGTCTTTAGCAACATTATAATAAACTTGAACAACAAATTTAAACACATTCAAACCGTATTTTGCCGCTCTGTTAAAGCAGCCCCAAAAACTGTCAACTGTCAACTGTCAAATTTACCCATAATGTCAATTTAACCCGGTTTTACGCTTTTCGCGACTATCCCACCCGAGACAGACCAACACAAATAAAATGACGCGTTACAGTCCGTTTACGATCATCCGGGGACAAACTCCACCCTATAACCGATACTATTCCACCCGATTTTTTCCTTCGATCGCTTCTGTTCGTTCTTCTTGCGCGATTTTTTCTCAATCTCCTCTCGTTACTCTCCTCTCGATCGGTTAATTTTTTTTTTCCATTTTACCCAGGACAATTTTTTTTTCTTCTAATTTGTTTTTTTTTTCTTCCCGATCGAGAGAACGAGAAACGATCTTCCCAAGAGGATAGCTCACGTTCCGGGTATATTGATCCTCGTTTGTAGAATTTAATTGCCCCCTTC
>OX632361.1:40631053-40658553 GCA_951751655.1 Ophion costatus
CAGGAAATGATATCGTACTAAAAAAATTGTACAAAAGACCCCAATCAAACCCAAACAAACTCATGCAAAAATGTTTCACCTAATGATCGATGAGTAAAGATCGTGAACTTGGAAACATGATTGCATATATTTGATCGTTTTGAAATAAAAAAAACGTGAGATTGTTTTCGATTGAATTGAAATTGAACACATTCAGTTCCTCATATATATATAAATATATGTATATGTATATATATATATATATATATACGCACATATCGCAATATCGATACGGCGGATAAACGTCGCGTTGCGGTGTTCTAAACTCACGTCTCGCCTCTTCGTACGAGGCCAGGAAAGACATAATGTGCCCTGTGCTTCTATATAATACCGCAGATCAGTCAGATCAGAAAGATCTTATGCAACGTGTATGCTCTTTCTTCGGGGAAGACGATGGGAAAGCGGCGCGTTGGGTGAAGGGGGGGGGCGGATAAGTTTACCAAGAAATAATATGCATAGCTCGAAGCGAATTCGCCAAGCGCGTTTACGAAGTCCATGAGAAAGCAGATCGATCCCTCCCCCCTCCTCTTTCTCGCAATCCAATCGATAAACATACTACCGCGGAAAAAAATGATATGCATGGGACATTCGATGCGAGCGGAGAAAATTTGTAAATCGTGTCCATGTGATAGAGACGAAAAAAAAAAAAAGTAACTTTGGTGATCATTTTGAGGTCGGTGGGGGTTTTGCTTTATATTCGATATTCTTGTTGTTTGTTGCGGAAGAATCATTCTTTTGAAAGAGAAAACAACAAGGACGATACGACATTGAAGCTCCGTATTAGTTCGAGTGTTTTGTTTTTATTCTGCACAAGCTTTAATATTAAGAAATTATATTTATCTACAGTTTCATTCGAGTGCGTTTTTATTTACTGCACACTTAAATACAAAATATTGTATCTATTTATCATTTGAATGTTAACATAATCATATTTAATATTAAAAGAATTAAAAATACATTTCTTCACATTTTATTCGATTTCGATGAATTGGAGCGCGTTTTCGATTACTGCAAATTCTAATGTTCAAAGTTGTATTTATATATAATTTCAACAGTAAAATAATTATATTGAATTTAAAAAGTTATATTATTATTGTTGTTTTTATAGAATTGCGGATATCGAATGCATAAGATTAGTCATTATTCATTTATATAAATATATAGAAAGAGAGGCAAAGAGAGAGAGAGAGAAAAAGAAATATTAGCAACAATAAATTAGCCCATCTTTTTTTTCACCAATCGAAATATTTAAAAATTCCATTAATTTCAAACTTTAATATTACTCTTCTTATATCAAACGTAAATGTTTGCATTGAAATTATAATAACTAGCCAAACTCGTGGGTATTTAAAAAAAGTGTCTTATTTGAAATTCATTATAAAAATCAACAGAAAATTGATCGTGGATTATTTATGACTAAAAGTCAACGTGGAACGTCCCACATAAATAAATATAAAATATACCATATACATATATAGATACATACACACACACACACCTATATATATATATATACATACATACATAAGCGCGCATCACAGGCGCGTTTCTCACGCGTTAGAACGTCCTAAACTTTTCGCTTCCCACAACGAGAGAGAAAGAGCACCTGCGTTCTTGGGCTAGTCTACGGGGGAAAACCTCTCCCTCGCTCTCACTATATATATAAATATATATATCTATATAATATATATATTTATATATAAATATATATATAAATATATATTTATATATATATATATATATATATATATATATATATATCCCGTCCTCGCATCGTTGAACGGCGGCTTTCTTGAATGAAACTTTAAATTCAGAGGCTTGATCGTCCCTCTGCCCCTTCTCCTTCCGTCGTCATACGTGCCCGATGCACCCAGAGATGCACTTGCCAATATTTTATGTATGTTCTCGCATCACGCGCTGGCCTCGCGTACAAAATTTATTCACTATGTGCACTGTGTGCATATATATGTATGTATATATATATATATATATATATATATATATATATATATATATATATATTTATATATATATATATATATATATTTATATTTATATTTATATTTATATTTATATTTATATTTATATTTATATTTATATTTATATTTATATATTTATATATTTATATATATATATATATACGAAATACTCGGCGCGAGACTGAGGTGGCTCAGCAAAATGTCTCGCGCTCTGTTCGTCCTGCAATATGTGAATGACGAAGCGCGCCCAGGAAAGAGGAAAGAAGAACGCCCAACACAGCATCCAGGAACAAATGGACGAGTTACTCGCGGTCGCGTGGTGAATTGCGAACGCCGCTGCTTCACTTTGCAATGCATTTTTCATGCGATCGACGGACATTTCGAAAAAAATAAAAGTCTCAGGACGTTCCCCGTAAAAGGAGGAAGGTCGAGTGTGTCGTTTACCGGAAACGAGAAGCTTCTTTGAGAAAAAATCGTGAAAGTGCATTTTCCAAAATTCTCTTCATAGAAGATCGTCCCTTCATGGAAGATCATTTGTGTATTTAACGAATGAATAAATAATCAATATGTTAGTATTAAATTGAACGAAAACAATAAAATGTCGAATTGTATTGAGATATGGATTGAAGGGTTTTTTTTGTCAACGAATTGGGTGGTAAAGTGAAATATGTATTTTTGTCGTTTTCTTGAGGGAATTTTGTCCCTTTGAGCTGGCATGCAGCAGCGGGCTGGGTAAGTTTCGCGGACGATGAGGTAAAGACTATAACGAATGCGATGGAGCCCGTGGTTCGTCCATCTGAGACTTATCTCCCTCTCTCTCTCTCTCTCCCTCTCTCTCTCTCTCTCTCTCTCTCTCTCTCTATCACTCTCTGAGCTGGCATATACTTATAATTTATTTTACATTATATTTTCTGTTTTACCCCAAACTTCGGTGTTTACTACTGCTAGTATTAATATTACCTCATCCTAATAATTATTATTGTTAGATAATATTATTATATTATAAATAGTATACTTTATTATGATTATTATTATATTATAATATTATAATGTATCATTATATCATACTTTATTATGTTTATTATTTTTTCTATTTTCTCTGTTAGCGTTGTCATTATACTTTGCCGCAAGCTTTCACCAGGGCATAATAAAATCTATTAATCAATTACTCTAAATATCTCTCTCTTTCTCTCTCTCTCTCTCGCTCTCTCTTGCTCTCTCTCTCACACACATTTTTCGATTAATTATCAATATTAAAAAAACAAGAGTCTCTACAACAAAGTTGAATTTAATTGAATGACATTGAAAAAGGATAGTACATTGAATAAAAAGAAAACAGTCGATAAGGATCAAGAGATGCTTAAGGCCTTAGGCCACAGTAACGGGCATAAAACCATGTGCGAATTTAACATTTTTTTTCGTATGATAAAGTGATTTACTCATAAAATTAATTACACATCTATTTAGTATGAATATCAAGCTGTTTGAATTTTTTTTGTTCGACGTACAAAATGGCCGACTAATCGAAACTTTTCAAAACAGCTTTTTTCTAATTGGCGTGACAAATAACAACAATTTTCACTCGATTTACTTCAAATTTAAAAGTTATGTTCCCAATTGCATTTCGCAGAGAAGTACGTACAGAATTTCTGATTAATCGAAAACTTTTCACTTAAGGATGTTGAGTCCCAAATCGCAAATGATGATAAAATTCTGAAAATTTGGTATGTTTTTGTATGAAGTATTTCAGAGGTCGTGTAAAAATTTCATGACAATTAGGAAGCTCGTCATTGAACAATTAACATTCACAAATTAAATGTTGTTTTATGGAAACTGATGTAACTTTGCAATAAGTTTTTTTTTTACCTCTCAATTTTATAATATCTATAATATACTGAAAGCAACGGAAACAAAACGAAGTTTATTGATAAATTTTTTTTTATTTCTTTTAAAAAATGTTCTTGACAAAATGTTAATTTTTCAATAACGAGCTTCCTAATCGTCGTGAAATTTTAACACGACCTCTTAAATACTTCATACAAAAACATACCAAATTTTCAGAATTTTCTTATCATTTTTTATTTCAGCCCTTAAGGAGGTTGAAGTAATGATGATAGAATTCTGAAAATTTGGTATGTTTTTACATGAAGTATTCAGGAGGTCGTGTAAAAATTTCATGACGATTAAGAAGCTATTTATTAAATAATTAACATTAACATGTTTCATAGGGACTCAACATTCTTAATGAGCAGTTTATGAGCAGTTATAACGAAATTTTTCACTGAAAATTCATTCCTTAAGTTCAGCTACTTACAACTTTTGAATAAAACAATATTTTCTAAATTCCGTACGCACTTCTTTAGGTATTGTAATGTAGATTGACGAGAATTTTTGTTTTTAGTTCTAGGTAAAAAAGTGTGGATACTAAATGTAACGCCGCGGAGCGCCTAAAAATAGATAAGAGAAATTATTAGTAGTCGGCCATATTGTACATCAAAAAAAAAAAATTACTAATTACAAAACATTACTAAAAACAAAAACCAAACTAACAGCTTGATATTCATACTAAATAGATGTGTAATTAATTTTATGAAGGAATTATTTTTACATACGAAAAAAAATTGTTAAATTCGCACATGATTTTATAGCCGTTACTGTGGCCTAAGGCCTCAAGCGTTCAAAAGCAATTAGCAGTAGGAAGAATTGGGCAGTAAAATATAGAACGTGGAGAGGTATAAATAAGTTTAAAAATGAGAAATAGAAACGGTTAAGAATGCTGGGAATGGTTAAAAACGACAGAAAACGGTAAAAAGCTACTCAAATGTGGAAATAAGAAGAGGGTGGCATAGTTATAAGTGTATAAATTGTAATATCAGTTTGTATAATATTGTCTTATAGTGAGAAAATACTAAGGCATAATAAAATAATTTATCTGTTTCTCTCCCTCTCTCTCTCTCTCCCTCTCTCCTCCTCCCGAGCTTCCGCGCTTAAGGGAGGATTGTCTTTCTTTTTCGCAAAATTTACCGCTTTTTGGGAATTTTTTTGTGAAGAAAGTATACAACGGAAAACTTGTGAAACTTGGCATATAGTTTTATTGATCTGTTTACTACATACAAAAAAATTTTTAAACAATTTCATCAAAAAATCCACCTCCCACCCCCCTCGACGCGCGATGGTCCTTTTTTAATGGTGTGCACGATTACAGCCTTCACGTTCATCTTGCAACAAAAACCCAAAAAGCATTTTACTTTAGACACATATAGCTATCGTTCGATGAAGGGAAAAAAAAAAAATTGACGATTTGGTGACGTTTTGAACTTGAAGTATCGATTTTTCGAAAAAAATTGATCGATTTTTTGTTATAAATAAAAAACTATTAAACGTATTGCTTTTTTGCTTCATCAAACGATAAAAGGATGTCAGCTGAGCATTCTGTCCAAATTTGAAGGCAATCGGTTGAATAGTTTTTGAGAAATCGTGCACACTATCAAAAAAGGACCATCGCGCGTCGAGGGGGGTGGGAGGCGGATTTTTTGATGAAATTGTTTAAAAATTTTTTTGTATGTAGTAAACAGATCAATAAAACTATATGCCAAGTTTCACAAGTTTTCCGTTGTATACCTTCTTCACAAAAAAATTCCCAAAAAGCGGTAAATTTTGCGAAAAGAAAAGCCAATCCCCCCTTAATGCAACACGTCGTTCAGAAGCGACAGCCAGCGGACTCTTCGGGAGTCTTGGAAAGATGCATCGTTGCCTGTATGCACCTATCTATCCACCGACAGCGAAAGAAAATTTCCTCTGCAACCCAACCAACCCTTTCACTCCTCAACCCCCCCCCCGCTCCAATCGCCGCTTCCGCTATATCCTTAGTCCCTCTCAGTCTCAGGCCATTCTCCTCTCCCTCTATCCCTTGCCGCTCGCCATCATTCAAGATCCATTAGGCTTTCCAGATATTTATTGTACGAACAAGCTTCTGCTCTTGCTCGGTTGTACTATCTGGAGGCCAAGTGAGTCCGCATGTTCACTAGAGAGAAGCATATACATATACATACACACAAATATAAACATACAGAGAGAGAGAGAGAGTACGGCAATGCACGGGAGAAAACCTTAAGTTTATCGAATTCCGCAAATTCGTGATATCAACAAGCCTTATATATATATATATATATATATATATATATATACATATATATATTTAAGCCTGGTATGAATTAACGGGTAACGTCCACCAGATAATGAAGAGCAACGAGACTGCAAGTGCTTCCGGACACCAGCAGTTGCATACAACGTTCCAGCTATACCAAAGGAAAAAGATTTATTTGATCCGTGTACATATATGAAGCGATCCGTCACTTCAGGCAGCAAACAAAAAAATTCCACAAATAATTTTGAAAAATCAAGTCACTTTATTGAAAAATATTTACCGGGTGTGGAAATTAGTTGAAAAATTTCTGACGTTTTTTCTCGTTGGTTACCATTTTTTAACATTTTTCCATTCAAATGGCTGTATCTTTAGCAGGATTTGACGTATTTACATACGTAAAAAACGAAAATGTGCGTCTTTTTATGGCCTCCTAGAAAAAAATTAATCTAGATTTTATTGAGCAAGTCGAACGTCCGTTGCAGAGCAAAATATGCAAAAATACTTTTTTTTCAAGGAAAAACACTCGTTATTTTATTTTTCAAAATTTTCCCGAATTGTGAATACGAAGAACGGATTTTTGGTATTTTTTATTGTATGGGATTCCTAAACACCGTGAAGTAACAGCTGTTTTTTAAAATTAATATTCGATTGTATTGACATATATGTCATATGTAGTTCAAAAACCTGGTAAACATACAGCGCGTGCTCCACACCCTTCAATCAAATATTAATTTTAAAAAATGAAAAAAAAGTAGCTGTTACTTCACGGTGTTTAGAAATCCTATAATATTGAAAATACCAAAAATCCGTTTTTTGTATTCACAATTCGGGGAAGTTTAAACAAATAAAATAACGAGTGTCTTTCAAAGAGAAAAAAAATATTATTGCATATTTTGCGTTGAAACGGACGTTCAACTTGCTCAATAAAATCTAAATAATGCTTTTTTACATTTTCTCTGAAAAGTTGCGGCTACGAAAATTCTTCTGTTAGTCCTATTTATCACTTTCATCATTAATGTTTCCTCGAACATTCGCTGACAGCCTGCTTTTATCGATGTTCCCGAATCTTCAGAATTGCTTACACGTGTGAGCCGTTTGTATCAGGCATTTAGTGTATAAATCAAGCATTTTATTCAGTGTATAAATGATTACATACATATGTGGCCAGCTTGTCACCTCCATAAAGTGCCGTATAAATGCGACGATTTTCAGTCGTAATTTTTCATAAAAATGTTTCACTAATTCGATACATTGATGTAAAATTTTACCCTATACCAGGATGTATTTTTACTTCATAGTAAACAAAAATCAGTTAATCGTTGAATATCCGGGTTCGTGGAAGGAATAATAACACACCTTAAGGGGTTACCCCCACTTGCGATTTTGAAAAAATCGATTTTTTTATTGCATTTTTTTGAAGTATAAGTATCTGAGAATATGTCCTGAAAATTTCAAGTCGATCCGAACAAAAGTGACTGAGATATGAGACTTGAAAGAGAAGAATCCGTGAATTGAAGAACTGAAATTGAAACTTTAAACGCGTTTTTCTCAAAATGGCATTTCTGAAGTCGGTGACCAAGATTACTCGAACACTAATGAACCGATCTTCTTAAAATTTTGCAGGCTTATTTAATACATAAAAATGTAGTCTTTAATCGTTCGATTTTTTTTTTCGAAAAAAAATGGCCGTTTTTTAGCCAAAAATCGGCCGTTTTTTCTCGTTAAAATCGAACCATTAACTTTGACTGTCCGCCATTTTGTGAAAAATGAATATTTTTTAAAATCCTTCGATTAAAGACTAGTTTATACTTCTATTTGACTAAATCCATCCGCATTTTTTTTTCAGATGATCCACTTCGCCGCAATGTTGGTCACCGCAAACCGTGTATATAAAAACATTATTTCATTGACGGCCATTTGCCACTAAACAATGTAATATTTTTCAATAAAAAAATTACTGAAAGTTCTTCAAGATGTGTTCTTTAAGATGATATATTGATCGATTAAAAAAGTTTTGTAGTTATCTTTAAAAAAAATAATGAAAAATGCCTTTTTTTGCGCTACAAGTGGGGGTAACGCGTTAATACTATAATTCCAATTAGGGCAAATATTCGGAAGTGGTGCTTTTGCTGAAATCCCACTGACCCAAACAAACCCAAACAAAAACTACCCTGCTTCTAGCGGAAGCTCCCCTCCGAATATTTACCCCAATTCGATATGCTTTAATATCAGATAAATGTAAGAATATTTATATAAATTTGTTTGATTATTTGCTTGAAATAAATTGAGGACACGCCTTAAAACAGCCCTATGAACAAAATGACATACACATGACAGGTTCATAATATCCTTTACTCATCCACTATGTATACGTATACACACGTAATATTTCATTGCATCTAGAAATTCATCAACCGAACACGATCTTGATTATCTTCTTGTACGTCTGTCGCGTCTTGAGCGCGGGTTAACGACGCGCGTTACTACCGCAAAGATCGTGTAACCACACGTACACCCATCTAAATATATATATATATACATATATACATACATATATATATATATATATATATATATATATATATTTACACATACTTACACGTACACATACTTTATGTATGTGTACACAGTATATATATATATATATATATATATATATATATATACTCTGTACACATACATAAAGTTTACGGTCAGGTAGTATCGGTAGTACGAGAGTCGAAGAGTAGTTATACAGCTTGGGTGAAGGAACGACGCCTGTCGTAGCGTACACTGGACGAAATCAATCTCGCCCGAGCGGCAGAACTCTCGAGAAATCACGAAGGGGGTATAAAGAGGGAAAAAGGGAGATAGAGAGGACGAAAGAGGTACGGCGCAGAGACACGGTGAAACTGTTCGGGGACAGGAATTAACGACGACATGCGACACGCAGAAGAGATAATTGGACGCTCGTCGTATATCTCCCCTCTCTCTCTCTCTCTCTCTCTCTCTATTTATCTCTCTCTCTCGTTTCCGCTTTCTCTCTCTCTCTCGTTTTCGCGATTCCTTCTCGTTCGATGCTCGCATCCCAGGACGCTCGAGCGTCATCCACGTCGCGCTTGTCGTCTTTCCGTTTCCTCACCACGCACGTCCTCTCGAGAAAATCGCAGAGTTAGCCTTCCGGGCCACCCCCGGTCTGCCACTCTCGCAAAATCACCATCAACACCATCGAAAATGGTCGAACCATAATCTGGCACAATCGTGTTCCGGAAGCGGTGTACGAGGATTTTTTTTGCACTTTTTGGGACCCACGACGCTTTCGGTAAAGACGTGGAGAATTATTCGTGAGGACAGAGATGTATTTATGTATATGTATGTGTTTTTATTCATGGTATATATATATATATATATATATATATATACGTATTCGTCATAAAAAAAGTGTTCAAAAATTTCTCGAAAAATATGATATATATCTACAAAAATAAATAAGTATAAATAAAAATAAAAAAATAAATATAACATCGCGAGATTTTTTTTCTTACCACATACTATATTTTTATATTTATACATATATATGTGAAAATATACTTCAAAAATTCCCGCGAAATGTTATATACTTACATGTCACGTATTTTCATGGATACTTTTGCCAGCCATTCGACGAAAGAAAAGTAAGAAAAATAATTCTCGGGAAATACTATATTTATATATTTGTTTATCAATTGTTATGTAGTAAATACATATGTATATATACCTGAATATAAATATAATATTTTGCAGGATTTTTTTTAGCACGCACTAACATTTTTGCGATGGCCCAAGAAAATATTAATTGTTTTTTGCATCACACTAATATATATATATATATGTATGTATCCATTTGGTTCACCATCAGTGATGCAAAAATGTTCGTTCTCGTGTGTATTTCCTCGAGCGGAGCGTTTATATCCTCCCGCGAGTATTTCAAAACGTCGTAAGAAAATAGAATGACTTACGCCGGAGGCTCGAGAGTACCAAATGCGATCGCAATGATCATTGGGCTCAGCGATATTAGAGAATGGAGAAATAATGTTATCGCTGGCTATAGGTATTGCGGCTACTTAGAGAGTGAGGAGATTCTCGTGTTATTATACATAGTTTAGACGTTTTTTTTCGTATGCGAAAGAAGCTGCCTCTCTCTCTCTCTCTCTCTCTCTCTTTTAGCAATGCTTGAATTACCGGTGTTATAGCGATGCTTGCATCAACCCGGTGATTCAGCTCGAGTAATTTTTCTTCGCTTCAACTCCCTCTCGTTTCTTGTTTTCCTTTTTTCATCCCTCTCTCTCTCTCTCTCTCTCTCGCTCTCCCTTTTTCCCCCTCTTGGTCCTTTTTTACCCTCATTTTCCAACGGCTTCCGGCAATTTTCCCGGGCGTTCAAACGAGAGAGAAAAGAATCACTGAGGATCAACGAGAACGCACCTAGGCCAGGAAAAGACTCCACCGTGAGTGTATACAGCACCGACGATTTACGCGAAGTTACTTGCATAGAGCCCCACGACGCAGCGAGCAAAGTGTCCGTACACATGCACATCTATGTAGAGAAAGAAAGAGAGAGAGAGAGAGAGAGCGAGAGAGAGAGAGAGAGAGAGAGAGAGAGAGAGAGAGAGAGAGAGGGAGAGAGAGAGAGAGAGAGCTAGGCTTCAATGCCGAGCACTCAACGACAGAACATCTCGCGAAACGGCCTTGCCAATTTCCTGCAAAACCTTCAAGAATCCAGCGTGCCAACGCTCCCAACCGATCTCACAGTTCGAGTGAGGCTTAAAATTTTCTGGAAAAATTATCCAGCACAGGAGTCGTAGCGAAATAGTGCCTTTTTTTAAATCATTTTTCGCAAACATATTTCGACCGTAATCCACATTTATAATTGGGTTAAATCAACATTGCATAGCTGGTCGAAGAAAGGCTAAATATAAATACTGTAGACAAAGCTCTTTGGCTACGGGTAAATCTAAAAAAGGTGTAAAAATATACATTGTATCCTTGACTATCGATATATCGACAGTATCGATCAATGTATATACAATCAATGTATACAATACCAATGTATATAAATATATCGAATGTATCGAATATCGATAAATCGAATGTATCAAATATCGATAAATCGAATGTATGATCGATATATATTGAGCGCATCGATCGATATATATCGAATGCATCGATCGATATATATATATATATATCGAATGCATCGATCGATATATATCGAATCCATCGATCGATATATATCGAATGCATCGATCGATATATATATATATCGAATGCATCAATCGGTATATATCGAATGCATCAATCGATATATATCGACTGCATCAATCGATATATATATCGAATGCATCGATCGATATATATCGAATGCGTCGATCGATATATATCGAATGCGTCGATCGATATATATCGAATGCGTCGATCGATATATATCGAATGCATCGATTGACATGTATGGATATATCGAACGCATCGATCAATATGTATTGATATGTATCGATATATCGTATGTATCGATAAATATATATCGTTATTTCGGAATATCGATCCTTGCTTCTTTAGGGGCTAAATGGTATTAAGAAGAAAGAAAAGCAGGTCACAATTACAAAATTCATTAGATATTGATAATTCAGTGATCATGATTATTCTGTTGGCGATCGGTCTTAACAATATTTAATGATACGTATATTAGATCGCGTCTCAGGTTATTTTAATGGACTCCGTATTATTATTGATATTATTATATCTCTTATTTATTTCAATTTATTATTGACCTCAAGTATTATCATTACGATGTACTATTATTATTATCATTACTATTTTTGTTATTATTGTTATTATATACTCACGTACGCTATTGGAAGAAAAAATCTCAATGCTCCACCCCTTTGATGTGGCTGCAATAAACGGCCGGGCATTTATTCATTAATAACCGATTTACAAAGAGGAAGAGGGGGAAAAAGGAAAAGCGGAAAACGAGAACTTTGATGACAGAGTTTCGAACTCCCGTTCGAGAACATCATCTCTACTGTTAGTTAATTTCATATAAACGAAAGGGAGAATGAGCGAGAGAGAGAGAGAGAGAGAGAGAGAGAGAGAGAGAGAGAGAGAGAGAGAAAGAGAGAGAGGGCAAGAAAACGAGATCAGTAGCTGGAGGACTCATCGCAACATGAATAAACCTGATGATCGGTTGAAAAACCAGGTATCCTTTTTCTCTACCACTCGGTTGACAACCCCCTCCCCCCTTCCTTCTTCTCTCACCAAGTCAGCCGGGCTACCGACGCCGCCTATCCGCTCGCAGGTTTTGACTTATATCGGGAGGATGCACGCTCCATTATCGAGCGGAAACTGTGCATCATCCGACCAGCAATCAATCGAAAATCGAAAAAAAAAAAAAAAGATCAGAAGAAATGCAAAAGTAGTGAAATACGCGAGTGGGGCGAGCGAGGAGAAAATGATTTTTTTTTTCAATTATGGGGAAAAAAGGATTCGTCGAATTTGAATTAATTTGCATCGGAATCGAACCGGCGCGCGGCGTTTCGAGCAGGTGCTTTCAGAATCGCTAATTCAGCGAGGACCCAACCGAGAGTCTTGCAGCTCGGTGGAGGAATTTTATAATCGTTGAATAAGAATGGATAGGAATACTGTGTTTTTAGGTATTTTCTGGCCTTGAAGAAGGAACGTTGAGGAATTTGTGTAGCCAGGAATTTTAAAGCCTTGAAAAAGACTAAAAAATTGTAGGTTAAGAATTTTTTGTTTATTGAAAGGAAGTTTATTGATAGAAGAATTGTATTTTTAGATTTTGATCTAAATAATCTCTATAATGGGAATGGTGTGACGTTGCGGAAATTTTGAAACGTTGAGAAAGGATAATTGAGTACATTGTTATTTAAAAATGTATTAATTGATATTATATGGAGATGCCGATTCAAGAAAATTGGAATCTAGAAATGATAGAAAAAAAGAGAATCGAGCAAATTGAATTTCCTTGGAGTCAGGGCTCGAAAGTTCTAAATTGTTTAATATTTTGTTTTGAGGACTTTTTGGTCGATAAAAAAAGTGGGCTTGAAAAAATGATATTTCAAAAATGTCAAATCGTTAAAGAAAATATTGCAGAAATTGGATCTTCAGAATTCGTATAGTTCAGAAGGTGCAATTAAGAAGATTGTCATCTCGAAATGAATTACTTGGTATATAAATCCCAATTGAAGAAAATTGGGATCAAAACATGTTTGAAAAATATGGGGCTTCAGCAAATTGGATGTCCTCGAAGTAAGATCTCGAATAGGAATGTCGAAACATTAAAAATATTGTGTATCCCGGTTTTTGTCAGTCATTAAAAAAAGTACCGTGAAAAAATTGTATTCGAGGAAATGTTGGATGGTCAAAAAGGAACATCCGTCGAAAATTATGTCTTAGGACTTTAGAATCTTTGAAAAATTAATATTGAGAATATTGCATCTGAAAACATTTTAAGTCGTCAAAGAAGACATTTAGGAAGAATAATATCTAGAAAAATTTAATTACAAAAAAATGGGACACCAAGACCCATTTGAAGAGAAAACGATTAAAAACAAACTTCAAATCTCAAAAAAGAGGGATCAACTTATTTATTAACGAATGAAAAAATCGCATAGGAATTTTGAACCACCGAAGCCGGAAATTCAAGTATAATGGTTTTCCAAAAAGTCTCATTCGTCCAAAAGACATGAAAAAAAAAAATCTTGAACCGTAAGCCCTCCAATCAAAGAATCTCTCCAAAGAAACCTCACTATAAAACACTTTCCCCCATTAGGAAAACAGTACGAAAGAAAAAACAAAAAATATCAAGTTCCAGCACCTCTAAATCCTTCGAAAAAAGCGCTTTATAAGCATCGAAGAATTTTGGGTCATTAAAAAAGCGGGTCCTGATAAAATGGTACATCCACCAAGGGTCGGCTAGGAATATGGAATCGCTAAAAAAGGGAGGTTGAGAAAATCGGATATCAGGGAGGTAGGATCTCTTTCTCTCGACATTTAAGGTTTGTCTTACAACAGTAGCTACCTAATACAATCAGGCAAGAAGTCCAGAGTTGTTGGGAGTCCACGCTTGACCGTTGGGTCGAGAGCACTTCCTCTCTGGCGAGAGAGAGAGAAAAGGGGAGGGGGAGAAAGAGAGAGAACCCTCCAGGAGTGCAACGATATTGCATTATTATTTATTAATTCGGACCATACGAGATGTGTATCTGCGTGTGGGGCACGTTGCCTCCGTACACTCTTTCTGCAACAAAACTCCCTCCACGTATAAGTATACCAACTTTAATGGCATACGCTCGGTCGAGGAGAGTTCGTAACGTAGAGCGAGGATCACGACTCTCTTATCTTTCAGTAGAGAGAGAAAGAGAGAGAGAGAGAGAGGGCTCGGTGCATTGCAGCCTCCGGATGTATGCCAGCTTAAGTATCCCTAGACCACGCGGTCAGCTGGACTTTCAGTGGTTCTCCGAGCCAAAGCTTAAGGGGGGATTGTCTTTTTTTTTCGCAAAATTTACCGCTTTTTGGGAATTTTTTTGTGAAGAAAGTATACAACGGAAAACTTGTGAAACTTGGCATATAGTTTTATTGATCTGTTTACTACATACAAAAAATTTTTTAAACAATTTCATAAAAAAATCCGCCTCCCACCCCCCTCGACGCGCGATGGTCCTTTTTTGATGGTGTGCACGATTACAGCCTTCACGTTCATCCTGCAACAAAAACCCAAAAAGCATTTTACTTTAGACACATATAGCTATCGTTCGATGAAGGGAAAAAGAAATTGACGATTTGGTGACGTTTTGAACTTGAAGTATCGATTTTTCGAAAAAAATTGATCGATTTTTTGTTATAAATAAAAAACTATTAAATGTATTGCTTTTTTGCTTCATCAAACGATAGCTATATGTGTCTAAAGTAAAATGCTTTTTGGGTTTTTGTTGCAGGATGAACGTGAAGGCTGTAATCGTGCACACCATCAAAAAAGGACCATCGCGCGTCGAGGGGGGTGGGAGGCGGATTTTTTGATGAAATTGTTTAAAAATTTTTTTGTATGTAGTAAACAGATCAATAAAACTATATGCCAAGTTTCACAAGTTTTCCGTTGTATACTTTCTTCACAAAAAAATTCCCAAAAAGCGGTAAATTTTGCGAAAAAAAAGACAATCCCCCCTTAAGCCACGAGAAAGAATTCTAATCGTTGAGCTTTTGGAGCCCTGCCCGGAACAAAGTTCGAGGGAAGCTTTGGTTTTGCAGCATCAAGGAGACTTACCCGGCGAGGCAGGGACTTTCTATGATTCGATGATGATTGAAGGCAATGGTAATGTCACATTGGGTATTCGCTGAAAAGCTTCCTCATTGACGCCAAACTTTTGAAGTCCGAGAATAGAAGCTCCAGCTGTTTTCGCGTCAACTTCGCTCAAACAGATGGATAGGTGGACAACGTTACCAAAGATGATGGCAAACCTATCAGCTTGACTGGTCTGCATAAGCCTGAGGCTCGAAAAACAGGTCGACGTTTTATATTTTTTTCCTGACGGAAGTACTGGAATGACGAGGTTGGCTTTTTACACACAATTAATACACAGCCTTGCTACGTTTGAGTTCTTTTTCAAATTGACAAATATAGACGAACAATGGAGTTATTATTGTTTAAGAAAAGGACCACCGTTGCTACGTGGCCAATCGGTGCAGGTGGTTTCGGCAACCAGGATCGTTTGAATAGAATAATTCAAATTCTACTTTCAGTGGGACGGTTAGACTTTCGTATGGCCGAATGGTTTTTTGGAATTTTGAAAATTACGGAAATGGTAGACTGTAGAAAAAAAAGTTTGGTTTTCTGCCAAATAAAAACAACTTTCATAGTTCGTTGTTCAGAAATCGATGAAGATGGGGAAAAATCATCCGGACATCAATAGAAAATGTTACGAACAGTGCCCTGTTCGAATCTTAAGCAAATCGGAACAGCAGAAAGCAGCTTTAAAAATTATCCACTAAAAAACGACTTCCGCTCACTAAATATATAATTCGAGGAGCGAAAAAAATATTTTTCCAAAAATAGAATTCTATTTTATTTCAATTTATGCCATCGAACCGACTCGGAATAATCAAATATAAGCAAATCAAATCAAATCAAATATACCTGAAACAATCATGGAATTCATGGAACAATTTCTCACATCCAAGTGATTTTTCTTTCGCCGTGTACGAGGATTCACCATAAAGCCCAAACCCTCCGAATTTTCGGCACCTCGTCATCAATCACAATTGCGCTCATCAAAGAGATCATCTTCCATAATTTTTCTCTCAACTACCATCGTCCATCTTCCTTCCGAAGTTTCAACGTTGGGGGTAGCGAGTTTCTACGTGAGGACCCAGTGCCCGACGGGGACGGGACGCGGAGAGAATCCTCGTTGAAGGTTTGCGCGAGGAGCTCGACAATCTCGTGGGATCTCGAAGTGACCTCTCATGGTTTCTCCAACGAGCAGGGGCCACATACTGCATCCTGGGCTACCGTTCCTCAGTGATTACCATGATAATTCGTTGGGCCTGATCCTTCTACGTACACAGAAGAGAATTCTAGATGCCTCGTTTCAATACCCATCCGAATCACCCCCAATGATGGTCTATAATTTTTTTTTTACTTTTCGAGAAAAAAGCATTTTTAATTTTACTCTTTTGTATATGTACTTTCCGAGCGATTTTCTAAACGTGCGTTATCGTTACGAAGTGCACTGTTGAGCAAAAATAAATGACGAACTTAACCATAACCTTAGATTAACCTTACATTAACCTAAATTAACCTAAATGTTCTCTTTTGTGTATGTACTTTCCTTGCGTTTTTTTAACTTGTGTTATCGTTACGGAGTGCACTGTTAAGCAAAACTAAATGACGTACTCAACCTTAACCTTAGATTAACCTTAGATTAACCTAGATTAACCTAGATTGTCTCTTTCGTGTATGTACTTTCCTCGCGTATTTTTAACTTGTGTTATCGGTACGAAGTGCACGTAACCCTAACCTTAGGTTAACCTTAGATTAACCTAGATTAACCTAAATTTTCTCTTTTGTGTATGTACTTTCCTCGCGTTTTTTTTACTTGTCCTATCGTTACGAAGTTCACTGTTAAGCAAAAGCAAATGACGAACTCAACCTCAACCTTATATTAACCTAAATGAACCTAGATTAACTTAGATTGTCTCTTTCGTGTATGTACTTTCCTCGCGTATTTTTAACTTGTGTTATCGGTACGAAGTGCACTTAACCCTAACCTTAGGTTAACCTCAGATTAACCTAGATTAACCTAAATTTTCTCTTTTGTGTATGTACTTTCCTCGCGTTTTTTTTACTTGTCCTATCGTTACGGAGTGCACTGTTAAGCAAAACTAAATGACGTACTCAACCTTAACCTTAGATTAACCTTAGATTAACCTAGATTAACCTAGATTGTCTCTTTCGTGTATGTACTTTCCTCGCGTATTTTTAACTTGTGTTTTCGGTACGAAGTGCACTTAACCCTAACCTTAGGTTAACCTTAGATTAACCTAGATTAACCTAAATTTTCTCTTTTGTGTATGTACTTTCCTCGCGTTTTTTTTTACTTGTCCTATCGTTACGGAGTTCACTGTTAAGCAAAAGCAAATGACGAACTCAACCTCAACCTTAGATTAACCTAGATTAACCTAAATGAACCTAGATTAACTTAGATTTTGTCTTATGTGTATGTACTTTCGTCGCGTTTTTTTTACTTGTGTGATCGTTACAAAGTGCACTGTTAAGCAAAAATAAATGACGAACTTAACCCTGACCTTAGATTGAACTTAGATTAACCTAGATTCACCTTAGATTAACCGAGATTAACCGAACTTAACCTTATCCTTAGATTGGTGCAGAAGATGCCTTAGATTCTCATCAAAACTCAAAAAAATCATTTTCAGAGTATCAGTCACTAAAATTGAGATGAAAAAAAAATAAGGGCAGTTGTGCTGGAGATAACATACGTTTTCTTTTACAATAATTATTAAAATAAATGACGACGTATGAATTTGAAGCCACGTGTATATCCATAGAAGCTTATTATTATAATGAAATAAAATCAGTTTCAGGACATTATTTACTTCAACCGAAAATTAAAAAAAAAAACCTACCATCGACGTGTGCAAGAGAACATATTTCAGTCTAACAAGGAACATCACTTAAGTGTCCGCTTTCGATTTTGTTGAAACTCATATATGTGATAGAGCATTGAAAGTTATTAGACAAGTATTTTTTCATCGGTGGAAAAACGGTTTTAAGGGAGGAAGGACCTCCCAAAGATAGGCTCGTCACCCCTTAATTTAGATCTTTTCAATTTTTCTATAGTGGATTTTTCATCGCTTTACATCAGAAGAATTTTGTTTCATTCGCATCGGTGAACTAGTGGGTGAACCTGCAAAACCACCCCTCGCCACGCCTTTCTTTGAGGGGTGGTTTTCCCCCTTAGAACCATTTTTCCGCAGATAAAGAAATACGCGTTTAATAGTTTTTAATGCTCCATTTTATATATAAGAGTTTCAACAAAATGGAAGGCAAACGCTTATGTGATGTTCCTCTTAAGCTGACATAGTGTGTCATCTTACACAAGTCGACCGAATTATGCTCAGATACATTAATTCCTGGGTTAAAGGTTAGTTTATAGCGACGAATATTTACTGGAAGATTATTATAGTGACGATGAAGTGCCTGCGGCACGTTGAAGTATTGGGATGCTAAAAGCCAACCCATTCTATTCTTCAGGCATTCTATAACGATAAGCGAAAAAATCTGATGTTATATCCGGTTTTATACGCAGCAGGGTAAGCTGACATAATGTGTCAACTTACCCATAAGTGAATGCAGATTTTGTTTACTTATTGTGACAAAAACTTTTGAAGTTAGAATATCCGTTCTGCAGTATTTGTAAACTACAATGACCCTAGATTATGAATAGACTAGTCAAGTAGGAAAAATCTAACCCGGCGGTCATTTTTAGCACCAGATAACAGAGTGGTCATTTTTTTTGCATTACGAAATCACGAAAATATTGACTACGTAAGTAGTCATGTCAAGTAAATGTCTACGTAAGTAGTCACGTCAAGTAAACGTCAAGTTATCGATCCGGACGTTGGACCACATTTTTTTACGCGGATCTCAACGCGGATCGGGCCAATTTTTTTACGCCGATGCCTCAACAACGTAGTTAATTATTTCTTTTTTAAAATAAAAATCTTAAAAAACTTAGAAAGAAGGTAATAATACATTTTCTTTCAAATCCCGAATAAATAATCTAGCAGACGGAAAAACCCCTTGAAACGGCCTTGAAAACTGCCAAGAGGAAAGTCCATTCACAGAAGCGACGAAAATTAAAAACCTAAGCTAGAAGGAAGCTCGAAAAAAAAAAATCCTTTCTTCTCGAAAACTAAAAAAGATCGACGGCCATACATGGGGGTGATTCGTATAGGTATTGATACGAGGCGTCTGGATTTTCCTTTTGGACGTCACTTTTTGCACCACCCTGTATATATACCTGTCCTTTTTTCTTCGTTAACTTCCCCCTCCTCTCTCCCTCCCTCTTTCGCCGCCAAGACGACACATCACATACGACATAAATCATTCCTCAATGCCGCGGAAATAAATGATGAATAATTGATCGTTGATTTCAAAGTGACAGGACGTGCGGTGGTGACCGTCCTTAAAAGTCGTTCTCTCCTGCTGCATCGCCCAGGGTACGCACGGAGCTCGTGCGCTCACCGGTGTCCCATTCGAAGATCCGTATAGAGTATTTCCCCGATTACTTTTGGAGAACATTGCTCGGGTGTGTGTATGTGTGTGTGTGCGTGTGCGTGTATGTGTGTGACGAACAGTGAGTAAGCGAAATAAGGTACCAAGGAAGATCCGCGACGCTAACGTGACAAGAGAGGACAGTAATGGGAGAAACGATATATACACACGTATCTACGTGCATATATATATATATATATATATATATAATCTTTTTATGAATAAAAAACAATAGTTCATGGTAAAAAAAATTCTCACGAAAAGTAAGCCCAATAGGTCAATTTAAAAATCTGACGCAAGCAATTTTCCTGTATTTTCCGAATTCTGGTGGAAAATTTTGGATTTGCACGTCTCAAATAAAAAGAAAAGGTCCATGATATGTTCGAGAGGCAATAAATACGATTTTCCTCAAGCAAAAATCAATTTAACGATACATTAGCGAATATCTATATACGATATATATATATATATATATGTATGTATGTATGTATGTATGTATGTATGTATGTATGTATGTATGTATGTGTGTGTGTGTACAGATTATTGACTTTTATTGACTTCCAAACAGTGTAAAACTTTTTTTTTTACTTGTGACGTGAGGAACCAAGATTTTGAGGCGGATTTTCTGAAATAAAGGCTTGTGTCAGACTTTAAAACTCACTTATTAGGCTCACTTTTCGCAAGATTTCTTTTTTTTTAGCATCGACTATTATTTTAATTTGTACATTTTTTTAACATGTATATATATTTGTGTGTTACACAATGCCTGGCACAATTCCCAGGCTCTTCCTCGTCCGACGCATCCCCAAGAATAAACCCGTGTAAACCCAAACAATATTTTCTGTTGTTCTCTTTTTTTAATTATTTTTCTTTTCAATGGCTATTGCCCACCACAACTTATTAATTTAAAAAAATCGTTGAAAAAGATAAAAAACCACTGAAGCAGAGACAGAGAGAGAGAGAGAGAGAGAGAGAGAGAGAGAGAGAGAGAGAGAGAGAGAGAGAGAGAGAATAAGTAAGACAGAAAGAAAACGAGAATAAGAGAAAGAGGTAGGTAACCAGAAAAAGGGAAAAAGACAAAGAGAAAGAGAGCAAGAGAATCTCGTTCGAGATTCCCGCGCGTGTAACTTTAAACTCGCTCGTAACTTAAGACTGAACGTCGCGAGAGAGGAGCCGGGCGAAAGCTCGAAAGGAAAAGGAGCAAAAGAGATGGTGGCATAGCCGTGTGTGGAGAAGCTTACCAGGGAACCACGTAATTGCGCGTATGCACGTTCCCATATAGCCGAGAGGAGAGTATGCTCACAATGCATCATAACATACATGCTCGAGTTGTTGCCTCATACGTATATATATATATATATATATATATATATATATATATATATATAATGGTAAATGATAATGACATATCTTCACTAATAATAAAACTGTAGGGTCCGTATGTTTGTTCGTTCATAACTCGACAACTACTGAACCGAATTTTATAAATCTTTCACAGAAACATAGCTCGAAGTCCGGAATAGCATTTAGATCATCATGCTATGTGGTTAATTATAATTACGATTTTAGAAAACGTAAAGATCACATTTAAAAAAAAGAAACTAGGCCAACCGAATAAAGAAATGAACGAACAAAGAAAAATGAAATAATCACGAGTGCTGCGCAATTTTTTCTTTTTCTTCAACGGTCTTTGCAGTTTGTATTTTCAATAAGCAATATATATGAACAACGCAAAAAAATTCAAACAAAAGACCAAGGTCAATAATTACTGAACTTCGTCTTTTGTTTGAAGTCTTTTTTACAAATTTTAACAAATAAACACATATTATGAGCTATGCTTGGTGTGTGTGAATCACTGTGTCTATATATAATAAAAATTCCTGTAATTTATGCATTACAGAAATTACAGGTAATTTCAGTGCAGATTGTTTATATCAACTAAATCGATCGGGAGTGCGAGAGAAGGAGAGATTTTTGGGCGTAACAATCGCACATAGTGAGCTAGTGCAGACCCGTTTCAATATTTTATGTCAGATGTTCGACAATCCCATCAGATGTTGAAAAAAAAATATACAGAATTGAGAAGGTAGGTTTGCCATCCCATGCCCATTTACTCAATTTATGGATGACGAGTCCCAAATCGCAAATGATGATAAAATTCTGAAAATTTAGTATGTTTTTATATGAAGTATTTCAGAGGTCGTGTACAAATTTCACGACAATTAGGAAGCTCGTTATTGAACAATTAACATTCACAAATTAAATGCTGTCTTATGGAAACTGATGTAACTTTGCAATGAGTTTTTTATTTTGACCTCTCAATTTTGTAATATCTACAATATGCTGAAAGCAACGGAAACAAAACGAAGTTTATTGATAAATTTTTTAAAATTTCTTTTAAAAATTGTTCTTAACAAAATGTTAATTTTTTAATAACGAGCTTCCTAATCGTCGTGAAATTTTAACACGACCTCTTAAATACTTCATGCAAAAACATACCAAATTTTCAGAATTTTCTTATCATTTTTTATTTCAACCCTTAAGGAGGTTGAAGTAATGATGATAGAATTCTGAGAATTTTGTATGTTTTGACATGAAGTATTCAGGAGGTCGTGTAAAAATTTCATGACGATTAAGAAGCTATTTATTCAACAATTAACATTAACATGTTTCATAGGGGCTCAACAGCCTTAATGTTTTCCAACCTAGCTTTATCATTATTGTACGCATTTTTTTTTGTCCCATTGATGTAATTTTCAATACATATACAATTGTGAAATATGTGCACAGAAAATTAGTTTTGGATCGTGTTTTTCTTAATGCACAAAAAAAGGTACTTAAAAATTGTTCTTCGAAAACATTTTGAAAAACGCGTTCGTTAAACATCTAAAATAGTGTTTTTTTTCTTCAAGATATGAAGAAGTATTTTTTTAATAAATAAAAACAACGAGTGCATCAATCAATGAAACCCAAACCCAAACCCAACGAGTGCATTAATCAATGAAACCCAAAAGTAAAGAGTGAATAAGGCAAGCTAGAAAAAAATAATAGATGTTGATAAAACATGAATTGAACAAAAAAATGATCAGAAGCAACCGGAAGAACGAGGGACTCGTATCAATTTTAAATATATTGAATAAAAGTATCGTTTCTTTCCCGAATTCCGCAAGTTCTTTCAAGTTCGTCTTCTACTTTCGCTTCACAGGTATTTCTGTTTGGGTCTTTTGTTCTGTACAATTTTTTTAACAAGTTTTTCACAATAACCCTGATACGCATCCCCCAATACGACGAGAGGCCAAAATTCATTCCGGACATCCACGCAAACCCAATTTCCGACATACACCCGAGCGAAGCATCGAGCAAACGCGAGTGCTGGATTTATAAGACCGCGGTACAATCTCAAGGTCCAATTAGGTGGCAAAGAAAGAACCACGTACGGTACAATGAGATCGCAAGGTACGAGCCTGGAATTCAACGTATCTTCCATCTTTGGGTCGCGCTCGTAGCCGACGGAATCTTTTTGATTCGATATCCTTGTATAATTGCATTTCTCTATCGACGTCCCAGATATCTCGCCTGGCTCGCGACATCAAACCGTATAGCTGCTATAAGGATGGCCCGTACGTGACATTATTTCCTACGACGATACTAAGACGAAAAAACGAGAAAAAAAGAAGCAATAATCGATTATTGTGCATCTACGTATGTATGTATATGGCAGGGAACAACTTGTGGATGGGAAACAATCATCCGTATCGAATCTAAGCGGATGTATCGGCGCTGCTTCTCATCCTAAGCCACGCCCGTTGAATCATACACTTCTTGCCGGTCTTCGTCTTTTCTGCTCCCCGGGCGCAAGGCAAGACCGAGAAGAAACAACGGGCGTTGCATGTACAGGGTGTCCCTACCGGATGGAACGGCCGGAAATTCTCGGGAACTATAGTTAACGGTGGCATTTAATTTTTATACGACAACTATGTTTTTTTATTGCCCAAGAATGTAGTGGGTTCGATGATCAATCCGAGGAAAAAAAAACTTTGTCTCTAGCTTGAAAATTGCCAGAGTTACGGCACATTGGAGCTATCTTGACAGCTGTCAAGTCTGATCTGCCAATTGTACGAAGCGATGCGCGCGTCGCTAAGAGATGTCACCGTGACGGAGACCCGCTGGCAACGTTCGTGCGGTACACACGGCTGATAGTTATTTACGCGCGGTCAACTGACAGCTGTCATGCCAGCTTCGAAGTAGCTTAACTCCGTCAATTTTCAGGCTAGAGACAAAATTTTTTTTTTGTTCTTCTCGTCTTTGAACGGACAGTAAGTGGAGATCGGAAAAATCTAGGATTGCCGTTGGGAAACGTTGTTGTTGGAAAAGAAGGGCGCTTTCGCAGGATCTTTACCCGCTTCGGGGGGCAAAAGGTCTTGAGATGTTTTCCATATCGCGTTTGGAATCTTGACACCCCGTATATTCATTTGAAAGTATATATTTGTAATAAGATAACGAGGAAGACATTGAAAGAGAGAGCGAGAGGGAGAGAGAGAGAGAGAGAGTGGAAGAATGACTACGCGGAAACTGCCTCGTCTTTCACGATCGTTAGAAGAAGAGTAAGAACTGAGGAGTATCGAAGGATAAACGAAACGAAGGCTTCTTCTTGTTTTGCTGCATCCCCTTGTCTATTCCTCTTCTTGTCTTCGCCCCCCCCCCCTTTCCCTCTAGGATCTCTTCAACATCAAGTCATTTCGCTCCGCACGACGCAATTTTTCTCGTTCTTTCAACTACCGTTCCTCGCCTCTCGCTGTCGCTCTCTCTCTCTCTCTCTCTCTCTCCTTGCACCCTCCCTCCCCCTCTCCACTCCACCCTCACCAGCTTCGGGAAAATTCTCCATGTACGCTTTTTCTCTTATCGGACTTTTAATTCGACAAGACGAGCTGCAGTAGATAGAGAAATAGAGGGAAAAAGCCGTACAGAGCAAGAGAGGGGAGAGAGCGAGGGTGAGAGCAACAGAAAGAGATAGAGAGGGCCGCGGAGGTGGATAAAGAGTAAAGTCGTAGTACGATGATGAGTACGAGACCTCGGCTAATAGGAAATTCGTGACTCGTGACTTTCATACCTGCCTCACGATCGTCATTATCGTTGTTGTTATCACGCTCGGATAAATTTGTTATTATTGTTGCTACGATCGCGTGAAAATTAATTAATCCGCGCTCCTGAGATTCGTATCGACGATGATCGTCGACTTGTCTCGTTTTTCCTCTTTTTTCCTGTCACCAGACTCGTCCTCGAGCGCGACGTCGCCCCCTTAAAACTTCATCTGCAAGCCTGACATTCACTTCGAGCCAAGACAGTGCCAGAATGTATCATTCGCAAATGTAAGTCGATTGTGAAAATCGAGAAAAAAAGATCGGTATGTTTAATAGCACTTTAGAGGTCATGTTCACGTGTCAAATTTGGTTTTCTACCTTTTGAACTATTTTTTTGTGAACAATGACAACGATAATGATAATAATGATTCTCCATCACAATTGTGAAAAATGAGGATATTTAGTATTATTGTCAGTATTCTTGTGATGACAACAATAAATAATATGTATTCCACCCAAATTATTACGAGCCCAAAAAGTAGCAATTATCGTTATTGTCATTAATGTTTTCATTCTTGGACGGCCGGGAATTATTATTGTTATACCGTTATATTTATTATTATAGCTGTCAGGATTCTCGTTCCCACCCGACAATGATGATAATATTCTAATAATAATTGAATTCAATAATAATAAAACTATTTTTATAATAATTATAACTATCAATTCATTCCAACTGTTATGAGCCCGAATTATTATTATTGTTACTAGCAGTAGTTGATTTTACAGATGTACCCTTTTCAGTTTGTACAAAGTAACCCACATAAATGAAAGAATTGTTGTTACTGTTACGATCACTATTCTTACCGCGTTGTGACAATATCATTTATTCTCATCCCACCCCAATTGTTATAAATCCAGAGAATTATAATTTTCATTGCTGCCACTATTGTTATCTCAATATATACATATGTTCACGAGGGTGTGCATTTGCACAAACATGTATATTATATATATATACACAAATATATTTCTTATTATTACGTATCATGTGGTATTATTTTTATTGTAATCATACATTAAATGTTTTATAAACCGAGATTCTATATATATAAGTATGTAATCGATGAAAAAAATGATTCCATATTCTTATTTTATTTTAAATCTTATTAAATAATATTTTGTTCTCACATTTTCTAAATTTATCGTTCAGATATTATGTAAAACCGAGATAGCATTACATACACAAAAACTGAGATCACATATTTATATATATTTATATATTGAAGCGCTGAAAAAAATTGTACACGATAAATTATGATCAACTGAATATACTCTCGAAATTATGGTATAATAAAAGTAAATGTTTTATACACATATAAATTAAGTTTTCCGCAGGGTTGCCTATTTCTTACTATTTTTTTTGCTTCGTACGATAAGTAAACAAATAAATAAATATATAAGCATATATATTCACGTGAACCTGTACACGACGAGAACTCAAAAAAACGCGCATCTAACAAAAGAATAAATCTCAATAATACCAACTCCATTTCGTGATCGCAAACTGATGCGGCGGGGGGGGGGAGGGCTAGCACAAAATGCGCGAGAGGATGTTCGCGAGAACCGAACCCCTTGGAATAAAGCAAAAGAAGAAAGAAAAGGAAACAAAAACAAAAGGTATTGCAAGTCTTTTGAAAAGGCGAGGGGCTTGAGCGAAAAACGGGCCCTCATCGAGCTAAAAAAACGATGTCGAAAAACAAACAACAATATGAGCAAATCGAAAGATAACGATAACATTTTTTATACCATGATAGTCTAGAGACCCTAGGGGCAAGAAACTTAAACATGAACATGTAACTAAAATAAGATTAATAAAAAAAAAAAATAAATAAAAATCGAGCTAAAAAGGCACAGAAAAAAAAACGATAAATCGAAAGAGCCATGGCCGTCCATGATTCACGTCCGCGCGTCTGGGAACCTTGTGAGGCGGGGGGGGGGGTGCTAGGGGATGAATTTAACACATCGAGGGGTTGGAATTTCCTCTTCAGACTCGTCCTTCGTCCCATCGTACGGCCCCTTTTCCCCGAGTGCTTCGATTCTCCGACGGATAAGCCACCCCGTCGAAGACACAGCGTCTCTCACCCCTCGATGTCAATTTTTTTTCTCCAACCCCTAGGCCATTTCGTCCCCACCACCGGCCCACTCCCCGAGCCCACTCTCCGGAAGAGTGCTTTTCCCCGCCTATTTTCTCTCCGCCTAAGCGAACTCACCCCCCACCCCACCTCACCCCTACACGCACAATATAAATGTGCACCCTGGCTATGGGAACCGCGATAAAAAGAGACCTCGTGACGGCCATTGCTGGAACAACGTAGCCGAGGGCCAGACGCGCGCCAGCCAAAGAAGGGCGAGGGCAGAAGGGCTAGTTCACC
>OX632361.1:40661053-40671053 GCA_951751655.1 Ophion costatus
GAATAATTGTAATTATGCATTGGCAATTTGACCGCTACTAAAATATCTAGTGCATGAATGTTATTCTGTCTTGTCGCATCTTTTTAATTGATGCTCACATTATCACAAAAAATTAAGTACCAAGATTGTGTGGAGTCGAAAAAACCGTTTAGCTTATCTTTTAAAACATCGAATTTTCAAAAACATTTTATATATTTAGGTGTAGTTCCCAAAAGGAACCACCGATTAATTTGGAATTTCGTGTACCCATGTATTGTGTACACGTGTACACATACGTACTCGATGATTACATATGTAATAGTGAAAATACCCGCAAATTTGAATTTCGAGGTCAAAATTTACAGAAACTGATTTTTTTTAAGTTTTTCTACTCTATTTTGATAAATGTTGATCTTAGGGAAAAATATTTCCCACAAAAGTTGTAGCCTAGGAACAGATTGATATTTTATGTTGTATACAGTTTTCGTCTAAAATCATTCCGTTTCGAGGAAAATGGGATAATGACCCAATAAGTACATTTTGCTAAACTCCATTAGTTTCGATGTTATCTACTTACGCACTTTACCGCGGGAAGGTTGGAGTTTGTTGTGTGGTGTGTTGTTTGGGTTTGTTTGGCTTTGTTTCGCTTTGTTTGTTGTGTTGTGTGTTCGTTATTGTTTGGGTTTGTTTCTTGTGTCGTGTGTTGTTTGTTGTTTAGGTATACGTATAGTGTTAAGAATCAAACTACACCTTCCCGCTGTAAAGTGCCTAAGTAGATAACATCGAAACCAATGAAGCTCGGGAAAATGTAATTTTTGGAACATTATCCCATTTTTCTCGAAACAGATTGTTTTTAGACAAAACTTGTATAGAGCATAAAAGATCAATCTTTTTATAGGCTACAACTTTTGTAGGAAAATTTTTCTCTAACTATATAATGGTTAAAATAATTCAGTAAAAGATATACAGGGTGTACGTTAACTACTAGTTTTCCGTTCGTGAGCATATCGGGTGTCTCTTTCCGAGTAAAACGCCCTTTTTTTAATGTACGCCAAAAATTGGCCGAGATTTTCCGACGCTGAGTAAACAATTGCCCAGTGGTTTCTGAATACACACCGAAATATTGTTTTCAATTCTTTTTTTAAAATAATCAACATCTATGGAGTACAAAAATACTAAAAAAGAATAGAAGAAAACCAACTCCCTTAATTAATTATTTTAAGAACTGATACTTCCATTCGATAAATAAAAATTATTGAACAATATAGTTCATTTGCAAATAAATTATTCGTGTTTATTATACAGCGAGAAAAAAAACATATACCGGGTGTCCCAGAACTGATGGTAGTCCTTGAAAGGGGAGGTTGGGGGTGAAATTCTGAGTCGATTGATATAAGTATGTATGGGTCTCAGATCAATCCCTGAATTATTATTAATTTTCAAAGGCGGGCGCACCTGATTGGCCCGCCTTTAAAAATTAATAATAATTCAGCGGTTGATCTGAGACCCATACATGCTTATATCAATCGACTCAGAATTTCGCCCCCAACCTCCCATCTCAGGGACTACCATCCGTTCTGGGACATCCTATATACGCTACCGGCCAAAAGCTTCCGGACTCTTCAGATAATGGTAAAACTTTCCATCACTGGATAATTGCCAAATAATGTTCGAATAATATAGTTTATTCCATTCATTGTGTTACGAAGATATTATATACCTCTGTATAATGAATAATGTTGTTCTAATCTAATGTTTGAAGTGTCTCCTGCAATTATGTTTGCTGTTAAACGAATTGATAATGTTAAAGGACGAATCATATTTCTAATAGATTCAATTATAACTATAAAAGGTATTAAAATTAAAGGAGTTCCTTGGGGGATTATATGAGCAAATGCAAAAATTCTGTTATTAATTCTAATAAAGATTATTGATCTAATTCAGAATGGTATAGAGATTCTAATGGAAAAAATTAAATGTCTCGAACTTGTAAAAATATAGACGAATAATCCTATCAAATTATTTCTTAAAATTAATATAAATAAGGTAATTAAATAAATTATGTTAATATAATTAAATTTATTAAATAAAATAATTTTAAATTCTTCAAATAAATTTATTAAAATAATATTTGAAAAATTAATTAATCGGGAATTGGAAATTCAGTAAGTTAAAGGAGTAATTGAAAAATTAAAAAAAGGACAAATTCAATTTAAATCAATTATGGAATTTGCATTAGAGTCAAAACTAGAATAAATGCAATTATCTGAATCCAAAATAGAATAAATGCAATTATCTGAATCAAAAATAGAATAAATGCAATTATCTGAAGTGTCCGAAAACTTTTGGCCGGTAGTTTATATGAATATATGCGTATATATATATATATATATATATATATATATATATATATACATATATATTCGATTTAAATTTGATAAAGCTATTCAAAGCTCGATCAAACTCATCTCCTTTCTTGCAATATTTTATTACGTACACCATATTCTTCGTCTCTATTATATTTTATGACAAACTCCTTTTCTCTCTCTCTCTCTCTCTCTCTCTCTCTCTCTCCCTCTCTCTCTTCCTCTCCTCTTCCTACCCGTGTCCCCCGTATACACACATGTACAATTTCCAAAGGGTGTGCGTCCGAGGTAAACGAGATTGAGAAATTTGCATCATTGCAGAGTACGCGGGGAGAGATCCCTGACCATATCCTTCCTGCCGCGCGCACAGACTGCACGATTGAGAAAAACGGAGAAGACGAGCGGTGCGTGAGCAAGAGAGATGAAGGAAGGGAGAGAGAGAGAGAGAGAGAGAGAGAGAGAGAGAGCAAGTGCGAAAGATCGTAAGAAAAATCAAGAGAATTAACAAAAAAACGTGCAAAAAGATTCTTCGACCACTCTGCACGCTTCTCGATCGACTTTGTCCTCGTCATCGAAGCGGAGGACATTCTAACCGGCGATGTTCGCGAACTCGCTAGACTACTCTCGCGCGATCAAGTAATATTAATAAAAATTAATGGCGAACCAACTTTGAGGGAGCGAGAGAGAGAGAGAGAGAGAGAGAGAGAGAGAGAGAGAGAGAGAGAGAGAGAGAGGGAGAGAAAGAGCAAAAGAGACAGAGAGAGCGGCGAGAGGAGAAAAAAGGAGGAAAATGGACGGCAAAAAAGAAAAAAATGGAAAAACGAGCCAGACTGGTCGCTTGAATAGGGCGAAAAAGATAGAATGGCATGAAAAGAAAGAGCGAGGGAGAGAGAGAGAAAGAAAAAGAGAGAGAAAGAGAGCTTATCGACAGGGTTATTGAGGCGGGCAAGCGTGATCGCCAAGCAAGATTATTGGAAGCTGTATCTCTGTCTCTCTCTCTCTCTCTCTCTCTCTCTCTCTCTCTCTCTCTCTCTCTCTCTCTCTCTCTCTCTCTCTCTCTCTCTCCCTCTCTCTCTCTCTCTCTCTCTCTCTCTCTCCCTCTCTCTCTCTCTCTCTCTCTCTCTCTCTCTCTCTCTATGTGCATATAAAACCGTGAGACGCTGCATTTTACATACATTGAAAATCTATATATATATATATATATATATAGAACGTTATTACGAATATATAGAACGTTATATATATATATATATGCAAGTGACGATATCATTCGCCAAAAAGATAACAGATAACTATACGAGCCGGTTAAATTTAACTCGTCTCGAGACGCTATTATGTGAAAATATGTGAGGGAGAACAACGCGCGAAGACCTACAGACAACTTTTTCTACGACACCATTCAACAATTTCAGTGTTCCCGAGAGCGGGAAATAATCCGATTAACTACCTCTGTACGTAGCACTGCGAGCGATAAAAAAAAAAGCTCAGTTGTCTCCAGATCAGGTTGGTCGACTTTTCGCGTGTCGTCGGTCGTAGAGGGCTCGGTATTCGCTGGTAGTTTGCGAGCTGGCTGGATAGGCCACTATTTGCCGTAACAAATTGGGAACTGACGAGACTTTCGCTTGGGAAAATAATATTAAGTCAATGCACATATGTAGCTTTATATTATATGGATCATTAGCATATGGGATATAGTATTTTTTTTATTAAAATTTTTAATTAGTAATAGATTAGCTAGATTAATTTTTTTCAATTAATATTCACGAACAAAATTCTCCATATCTATTAAATAATTCAATACGCTTTTTTCAATTACCCCATATATTAACGATGTACTTCACGTGATAATAATATAATGTTCGTTTGATGACAACATATTATCATCAATATGATAATATTGGTCATGTGGAATAATATAAAGTTGATACAATAAACATAAAAAGTGACACTGGTGGATGGACGCTCGGGGTTCAGCTCCGACGGTTTTTCGAGTTAAGGTCTTAGGCCACGTTAACGGGTGTAGAATCATGTGCGAATTTAACAATTTTTTTTCCGTTTGAAAAAGTGTTTCACTCGTAAAATTAATTACACATCCATTTAGTATGAATATTAAGCTGTTAGAAAAAATATTTTTTTTTTTCGCTGTACTAAATGGCCGACTACTCGAAACTTCTCGAAACAGCTTTTTTCCAATTAGCGTGACAAATAACTTCAACAATTTTCACTCGATGCACTTCAAATTTAAACGTTATGTTCCTAATTGCATTTCGCAGAGAAGTACGTACAGAACTCTGATTAATCGAAAACTTTTCATTTTATGAGCAGTTATAACGAAATTTTTCAGTGAAAATTCATTTCTTAAGTTCAATACCTACAACTTTTGAATAAAACAATATTTTTTTAATTCCATACGTGCTTCTTTAGGTATTCTAATGTAGATTGATGAGAATTTTTGTTTTTTGTTCTAGGTAAAAAATTGTGGACGCTAAATGTCACGCCGCGGAGCGCCAAAAAAAAAGATAAAAGAAAATATTAGTAGTCGACCATTTTGTACATCGAACAAAAAAAAATTCTAAGAGCTTGATATTCATACTAAATAGATGTGTAATTGATTTTATGAGCGAATCACTTTTTCATACGAAAAAAAATTGTGAAATTCACACATGATTTTATACCCGTTATTGTGGCCTAAGGCCTTAATCCTCCGCGGTCACCCGGGGTCACAATGACCCCAAGCGAAACTTCAAGCCAAAATTACTATTATAAGTTCTCGGTGGCCAAGGCGGCTGGCCTGCCTTTCGAAATAATACGAAAGAAAATCAAACAAACATACAAAATCTATTAAGGGGTTACCCCCACTTGCGATTTTGAAAAAATCGATTTTTTTTATTGCATTTTTTTGAAGTATAAGTATCGGAGAACATGTCCTGAAAATTTCAAGTCGATCCGAACAAAATTGACTGAGATATGAGCGTTGAAGGAGAAGAATCCGTTCTCCGTGTAAACTGAAATTGAAACTTTAAACGCGTTTTTCTCAAAATGGCATTTCTGAAGTCGGTGACCAATATTACTCGAACACTAATGAACCGATCTTCTTGAAATTTTTCAGGCTTATTTAATACATAAAAATGTAGTCTTTGATCGTTCGATTTTTTTTTCGAAAAAAAATGGCCGTTTTATAGCCAAAGAACGGCACTTTTTTTCGTTAAAATCGAACCATTAACTTTGACTGTCCGCCATTTTGTGAAAAATGAATATTTTTCAAAATCCTTCGATCAAAGACTAGTTTATACTTATATTTGACTAAATCCATCCGCATTTTTTTTTCAGATGATCCACTTCGCCGCAATGTTGGTCACCGCAAACCGTGTATATAAAAACATTATTTCATTGACGGCCATTTGCCACTAAACAATGTAATATTTTTCAATAAAAAAATTACTGAAGGTTCTTCAAGATGTGTTCTTTAAGATGGTATATTGATCGATTAAAAAAGTTTTGTAGTCCTCTTTTAAAAAATTCATGAAAAAGGCCTTTTTTGCGCTACAAGTGGGGGTAACGCCTTAACTTTTCTATCCCTTCTTCTTCAACGTAGATTAATTTACCTCCCGGGTTCTTCCCGAACGATCGTTACAAATAAATGAGAACCGAACTACAAGCTACAGAAATGGAAAATCAACTCAGAATCAAATCACACCACTTCACCAATTCATCAAAAAGTCCCACCATCTTTGCTCGTTCGACAAAAGTCTACTTAGGAGTGATCGACTCTTCGTCTACATCGCGTTAAGGCTGAAACCTTTTAAAATCAAATTACGCAAATTTTTCAATGACCGTAACTCATCGTTCTCGTGGTCTCTGCCCAGTTAAAGATTTTCTCAAATTATCGCACGATTTATCTCTTTGCCTATCTCTCTCTCTCTCTCTCTCTCTCTCGCTCTCTCTGGCTCCGGATCATTAGTGCACCGAGATAGGTGCGCGCAGTGATCGCCAGAAGGGGCGAAGCCTCGTTGCTCCCTCTAATGATACCACAAAGTCGATAATTTGCCTAGCCCAACCAGCAACGTACGAAACTCTGACACGAGAAACGAGCGCACACGTTGGGAGCGGAGGGAGCAAAGAATGAATATAAAATTGCATATTCATCGATCTATCTGTGTATGAGTATATATACAGAGTGTCCTGTTACGGATGGACAATCCTGCAACTGTCAATAGAACCGGATCATCGCCTACTATATGCTGGAATTTCACTTTAGTAAAAATCCCACGGTTTTCGACATTTTGGGCTTGATGTCATTTTTAAAAAATCATCCAATTTTGGTTTTTTTCATCCCAATTCTTCAAATTATATGAATCGACGATAACTAAGCAACATTTTTGAGTAATTCGCACGATATGCGTAGGACATTCTTTTTTACACCGCGGACTATCAAAGTCAGATGTTCGAATTGGTTTGTATGAAAATTCGCTTCATAAGATCTTTCTTCATAAAGTTTCCTTAACATTTAAGGATGTTGAGTCCCCAATCGCAAATAATAATAAAATTCTGAAAATTTGGTACGTTTTTGTATGCAGTATTTCAGAGGTCATGTAAAAATTTCACGACGATTAGGAAGCTCGTTATGGAACAATTAACATTCACAAATTAAATGTTGTCTTATGGAAACTGATGTAACTTTGCAATAAGTTTTTTTTGACCTCTCAATTTTGTAATATCTACTTTTTTTTTAAATTTCTGTAATATTTTTGTAATATCTACTTTTTTTTTTAATTTCTGTAATATTTTTGTAATATCTACTTTTTTTTTTAATTTCTGTAATATTTTTGTAATATCTACTTTTTTTTTTAATTTCTGTAATATTTTTGTAATATCTACTTTTTTTTTAAATTTCTTTTAAAAATTGTTCTTAACAAAATGTCAATTTTTTAATAACGAGCTTCCTAATCGTCGTGAAATTTTAACACGACCTCTTAAATACTTCATACAAAAACATAATAAATTTTCAGAATTTTCTTATTTTTTATTTCAACCCTTAAGGAGGTTGAAGTAATGATGATAGAATTCTGAAAATTTGGTATGTTTTTACATGAAATGTTCAGTAGGTCGTGTAAAAATGTCATGACGATTAAGAAGCTATTTATTGAACAATTAACATTAACATGTTTCATAGGGACTCAACATCCTTAAGGTTAAAATAAAGACTTTCCTAGATGAAACAAATAACCAGGAGTATTTTCTTTTTAAACCGAGTCAAAAAAAGTTACCATTTGTAGAAACGGCATGCGAAAAACCAAGAGCAGATGACTTTTGTTTCGAAAACCGTGGGTCTTTTACTAAACAAAAATTCCAGCATATGGTAGGAGATGATCTGGCCTGTCGACAGTTGCAGGATTATCCATTCATAACAGGATACCCTGTATAAACCGGGTAATCCATTAACTATCAGCACCCCTGACATCTCCGAAACTTAAGGTGTCAGAAAAATTCCAACAGAAGTTACATCTTACAGATGGCGTCATCGGATGGTGATGACCTTTTTCTAGGTGTCGTTGCTTCCGGGTCACCTTTGTTTCTTTTTTCAAATGGAATGCTGTGCTTTCGTGTGTACCATCCGACACCGGCTATTGAGACAAGTACAGTGACCTACAAGGTCATTGAATACAATGACGCAAGGTCGTTCAAGGTCATTAGAGTCGCTTCCGTTAGTAAAGGTGTTCGCAGTTAAGGAGGTACGATCATTACTACGAAACCAACTTTCGGATTTGAAATTTTTATATGATTTTGACGAATACTTTATGCGCCTGTCGCCAAAATTTGAGCTATTTTGACCGTCTAGTTTTTTCTCAATAAAACTGCAAAATCGAGCACTTTGAGTTACCGAAGCACGTCGTCTTATGAAGACGGTCAACCGGAAGTGCGGTGATGGTGGTTTTTCTGCTCACGTATCCAACTAAACCCGTTGGAAAACTGAAATTCGATAGATTAGATATAATATATATTGTAAAAAAAAGGAAATCAATCTTCACCGTGTAGTTAAAGCACTACATTACAAGAATGTTTCAATTTCCGGTTGAAAATGGTCAGAACGACGAAACAGCACCCACAGACTCAGCAACGTCGCGAGTAACAGCTGATGCGTTTGGTGAACATAACCCAACTTTGTTTTGAAATTAATTCGAATAGAAGCCGCCACGAAATATGCAAACAACAATTTATGGAGTTTTATCATTTATCACGTATCAATAATATGTATAATTATATTCTGCCTATCGTGTTAGTTCCGCTGAAATAATTCAAGCCTATTTTAATAGGCTTGAATTTTATTACGTTAATATAATAATATTAACTGTTATTATTAACTGTTAATATTAACTGTTATTAACTGTTAATATATTAAGTTATTAACTGTTAATATTAACTGTTAATATAATAATATTAACTGCAATAATTAATCATATTAATTAATAAAATATAATTAATATTAACTATTAAAATATTAATAATATTAACAAATTTTTCAGTTTTTATTTGTCCACGTGCAATAAGTTCATCGTTTACCAAAACATTTCGCACACTATAATCGATAATACGAATAATCAGCATGAGTAAACGTCAATCGGAGCAGCTGTGGGTAAAATAAATTTAGACTCTTTGTTGACCCCGTGGAAGTGATCGTACCTCCTCAAAGGACGCGTGACTGAATCGGCGATGGAAAGACCACAATATTGCCCTGATACCGATGCTTATCCCTGACGATCATCTTTTACAAACGAAAGCGACCCTAGTGACCTTGAACGACCTTGTGTCGTAGGTCATTGTATTCGTCTAAACGAAGGCTATCGGCTGGTAGACACGAAAACACAGCGTTTCATTTGAATAAAACGAAGGTGACCTTCGGATCCAGGAAGCAACGACGCCTACAAAAAAATCGTCGCCATCCGATGATCCCTTCTGTACGCTGGAACTTCCGCCCGAAAAGTTTTCTTCTGGCACCCGTAGATTCGGAAATATTACAGGTGGGTTTAGTTAGTGGACCACCCGGTATATGTTGCCACTCACACACACACGTGTACGTATGAAAGGAAAGGGTCAAACTCGATCTCTCTCTCTCTCTCTCTCTCTCTCTCTCTCGAGCTGGATGCTGCAAAAGTTGCTGGTCCATGGTGATCTCGAGTGTTTCCGTGTGTGTGTACTCTCAAGTAGCCGACCACATTCCTCCTACGTATTTATCGTAAATCATCGGTTGCGCGCACGCGGCTAGAAGCGGACCTTAAAGAGAGAGAGGGAGAGAGAGAGAGAGAGAGAGAGAGAGAGGGAGAGAGAGAGCTTTAAAGAGCGCGCGAGCGCATTGAGCGCAAGCGGGAGCCCATAGAGAGGATCGGGTCCTGCGAGCGCGCGAGTAACGAGAACGCCAACTAAACGGATTGGTAAACGGTCAAGCAGTTCCTCCTAACAGCGATATAAACGTATTCTTCGATGCCTCGAAGCCAAAAGGGCTCAACTCGGCGCAAAATCGTGCATCAAAGTGCAGTCCTGTACGCCCTCTCGGGTACCATTTATCATCGATATATATATATATGTGTGTGTGTGTGCGTGTGTGTGTGTGTGTGTGTGTCCCTTAATAATGATCGTAAATTGTATACATGTTTTTG